>JAIPRN010000768.1:0-66706 GCA_025469175.1 Geopemphigus sp. TES_GeoC_2020
AAAGTAACTCGTATCGAGACACGATTATTCTCTCCGTTACTAAATGTTCTAAACGTTTTCGACAATTGCCCGGGAGATAATATTGTTTCACGGACGTAATCGGTCCCTATCCGCGCCATTAACACAAACCCGTCGTTAGTAAACAAATCCCGCGTAAACGACAAAAACGTTGAGGTCTCCAAATTTACCGACGCTGTAAACCGAAACACGATGTTGAAATAATTACGGTCCACCGAAACGACGTTTCTTTTTTTTACGATACACCTAAACAGCGGCATCGACGAGGAATTTAACGAGATGTACACCATACGTAAACCATCTCGCGCGCCAAAAACATTTAGTTTTCAACAATCAGCGAAAAAAAATCGCGACAAAAAACCAAAAAAAAAACTAAACGACACTGTACAATTCCTACTAATGTTGACGACCGTAAGCGCGTGGATTTTGTTCGCGCCACACGTCGCTGATGACTCGAAATCCGACGTTCGACGATTATTATATTATCGCCGACATTTCCGTCGTTTACGGAATAACGTTAACGTCGATCGGTTCCTACGAACAGAAAACGGGAATATTTTCGAGGTTCGTCGGCCTAGAAAAAAAAGCCGTTGCCCCGAACAAAATACGTTTCATTTTCGTCCGTTTAGGTGAATACGCCGCCCCGTTTATTATTCGTACGCGAATATATCATATTCGTAAATATATTATAATCTATTTACACTGGTAAACGATAATAGTCCGTGGATAATAACGATACGAAAGCGTCGGAGCGCCAACGTCAATTGGTGGCGGCGTGTCGTTCGGGTTTGCCCGGTCCCTCCCATTTAACGGCCTGTAGTTTGTACCGTCCTTCCAAACTGTGGCCGATCCCGTAGAACGCGTATATCAACAGTCCTGAAACGTATTTCATTTCGGTATTTTTTCCGTTTGTTTTTCGGTCAAGCGCTATTTTCGATTTCGGGACGAGAGAGGATAACGACGAGCCTCGGCACTGTGGCCCGAGAGGGCGAACCCAGTTCCACGCCGCCGACAATAACATAACGCGTGTTACGTTCGTCCAAACGCCGCGGTGGTTTGTGAATAAAAAAACAAAAGAACGGAGATACCTAAACTAACCGCGTAACCGGTGCAAGTCGTCCGGCCCGACGGTTACGGGATACATGTACCGCGGTTCTGCCGTAATTACGAATATCCGCGTGCGCGAAGTGAAGTGGTTCTTCGGGGATGGGTGGGGACGTTGGTAACCGAACGAATTCGTATACTAACCAATTACCAGCCACACGCCGAACCGAATCCACGTCTTAAAGTTCAATTCCATCATCAGGTACAAGTTTAGAACAATGCTTACGCACGGCACAACAGGGACGAAGGGTACCTAAAACGAGCGAAAAATTATTCGACGTAGCGTTCACGGTTGGACGTCGGCCGACGACGAATTTCGGCGAATACACCACTCGCCTTGAACGGCAAACTCTCGACCGCTTGCGGAAGTCTGCTCAACATCAACACGGCGATTAACAAAATGACGACCGATGTACAAATTACGACGCTCAACGCCGACCGAACGGTACCGTCGTCACCACAGCAGTTCCAGTTCACCACGCAAATGCAAAATACGCACGCAACGACGGCTGTAACGTGCAAAACACACGTACATACAAATATATATATATATTATACGCCACCCTGCCCGTCAAACTTCGTCGACGATTCGAAATAATCGACGACGTATTCGTGATAACGACAACGAGTACCGTAAATGATTATCAGCACTCTCGACACGTACTGAGTGGCCGGGTTCGTAATTTTCGTATTCAGCAAATTCAGCCAAACGGACGCCGAGTACACGGCTCCGGAATTGCCCGGATCGCGGGAATCGTTGTTCCTGTATCTGTACGACAAACACGACGTTCCGTACGATTAACACACCGCGAACGGTACAAACATCGTCGGTTAATCTCTACTAGAAATGCCTCTAAATGCTAGACAAACGCGAATGATTAATCGGCCAGACAATAACGGCCCCGCGAAATCGTATAAATAACAGAAGGACGCAACGATGTCGCGTCCATCGTTCGAACGTGTCATTTCCCTCGCGAAATCCCAAACGTGTTTTCGCTGCGAATTTTCGACGTTTCGTCGGGATAGGGAGAGGATTCCCATCCCTCCACCCTACTCGTTAATAACACGATTTTCGCGAACGATTCTCACGTCCTTTTTTACCCATTTCGTACGATTCGACTGACATTTAAAACACCGATAATCGATAAACGCGAGTAACGAAATAATCAAGAGTACACGCGACGTGCCCGATTCGTTTCTAGTATTTTTGAACGTTTCGGTAAATACGACGACGGTCCACCGGACGGAATATCCGTCATTTCGTTTTTCGTCACAGCGCCTCCGGACGCTAACGATCGTCCGCCCGACAATATTCACCTGAGTATCAGAACGCAGATACACACAATCATGTACGACTGGAGCGTTCCAATAGAGGCCATGTCAACGAGTTGCTCGAGATTGAATATGGTAGACAATAAGCCTGCAAAACGAGAATAACCATCAACGGTCTACACGGACGTATCGCCGAATAAAACGGTTCGAACTTGGGGACACTTACCCGCGCTAATTCCGCAAATGATCGCGGCAACAAAAGGCGTCTTAGTTTTTTCGTTAATCGCCGACAGAAAGTTGAACAGCAAACCGTCGCTGGACATCGCGTATAATATCCGCGGTATCGGAAATAAACACCCTATTAAACTTCAAACAGTACGAAAAATTATGAACAACGCGCTGGCCACGTTTTCGTTCCGCGTAAACTACGAAATGGCATTACGTTGTAAATAGAGCGAATACCGCTCCGCAAGTCACCGCGTATTTGAGTACGGGCATGCCCAAATTCTCGTAAATGACCGGTAACGGCGCGTTCGGATCCTGAAACAACGCGCGTTTCGTTTTATTTTCTTCGATTTTCCTTTTGTATTTTTGTTTTTGTTATCGATCGATCAAACATGTCCGATTGCTCGAACCGTACTTGGTCATAATACGGCCACATCAGAGTTAACACCGACGCTACGCTAGTGTACGCCAACGTGACGAAGAACAATGTGAACACAATAGCCAACGGAATTGTCCTTTTCGGGTTTTTGGTTTCTTCGCCTGTATACACATAACGACGTTAATAAAATTCTCAATTTTTTGATCGTAGGCCAAAATATGTAACGCAAAATGTCAAGGTCCATCGTATAATAACGAGTATTTACAAATTTTAAAAATCGTTATTCGCCATTTTTCTCTAAACATTTCATTCTAAACGTTTGAAACTAAAGAAAAACGACGTTTCTTTTAAAATTTTTAACATTTTAACTTATTTTGGATTTACATTAAAGGCTTTATAATACGACTATTTAAGGCTCTATTTTTCTCGAAATTTCGCCTTATTGGAATACATATTTGTCACCCCCGTAATTATACGTACCAGTGGACGCGATCGAATCGAAACCGATAAATCCGTAAAAGCACCGCGCGGCTCCCGCGACCACTCCGGTCCAGCCAAACGGTAAGAATCCGCCGTTGCCTCCATTTACTCCGGACGGAATTTCACTTTTCGAAATGAACCAATTGGAAAAGTTCGCTGAAAGCGACGAAATTCGAAACGTTCGACAACCACACGAAACACGGGTGGACGGCGAAACAATTAAACGTAAACGTAAGGAGTACGTACCGAAATAAAATCCACTAATGATGACTATGCACACGGTGAATAAGTTTAACGTGGTGAACAGGTTATTGAGAATCGAGGATTTACGAACACCCCAAGCTATAACAACTATAAATCGACGAATACCGTATATATAACGTTTATGCTAAAAATATAATCGTATATTATCGAATGAACGAAATCGACTCCCCTCGTGTCATGTTACTATCGCATACGTTGTTATTTACAAATATATATATATAAATACCTGTATTTGTTTAATTTCGCGTATGAAAATATCCCGCGTACGCGCAACATTTACGTTTTAAACGACTACTTTTAAATAACAGCTCTAAATGTAACTGAACCACATCGAACTCGCCATAACCAGGCACGTAGCCGGCAGCGGCTTAATAATAACGGCTTAACCAAACCTTACATAGCTCCCTTCCCGTATGCAAAATATTCGATACACAAATTACGTTACTAGATTATTACGAGTCGAAAAATAACTTTTTCACGAAATCGAAATTTCGGATTTCGTCCATGTATCCGCGACCGGCGATACCTTTTACTGTACCTTACCGCGATGTCGTAATACTGTTTAAACGTTCACCCGGAATCCGAAGACTTGGGCGTTGTAACAGTGTAGCGGGATGGCCGGGCGGCCCGTTTTAGCAGCTACGCGCCTGACGATAACGGCGACCGAAAACGGTAATAAACGTGACCAACGAATGTAGACACGCGACACGCGGACGGGGTCGATTCCGTTCCGGTGGAAACGTATGGTTTGTTCAATTACGTGCGATGGACATGATGAACAAAAATGAAGCGACGTCCGGATATTCGCCCAGGAAATCTACGTTTATCGGGAAATGCGTTTTCATGTAGTTTCGTTGAGGGCTTCCGAGTAACGAGTCCAGGTAATTGCTCATTGCCTTGGCCACGGCCGCAGTACCTATACGTCGACGGGGAAGAGAAAAACGAAACGTAAAAATCGAATAAAAAGTCGGCGCCCGCGGGTGAACGACTCGCATAACGTTGTCGTATATATAATACGCGCTTTATTACGTATACGTATGTGGGTTAGCGTCTTGCCTATCGTGTGCTCCAGTAAAACGTTCCAACCAATGACGAACGCGACGAATTCCCCGACGGCCACGTAACTGTAAATGTACGCGGATCCGGCTTTGGGCACTCGGCCGGCAAATTCGGCGTAACAAACACCTGCGACAAACGGTGTGTGGGAGGGGGATCAATTATTATCGGGATCGCCGGTGTTTCGATCGAACGTCCGTGGAGCCCGACGGCGCCGAAATTGGTTCGCCGTACCTGAAAACGAAGAAACTGTCGCGGCCAAAACGAACGACAGCACGACCGCGGGACCGGCGACCGACTTGGCCACCGTTCCGGCCAACACGTATACGCCGCATCCCAACGTCGAACCGGTGCCCAAAGCGGTCAAATCGACAACGTCCAACACGCGTTTGAATTTCTCGTTTCCCACCGCCGGCTCGTCCGCGTACGCTTTCTTCCTGCACAGTTTTTCGTAAATGGTCTCCGCCTGCAACGAGAAAACGATCGCCGACCATTTACTCTACGACGCCGACGTAGCAAATCGATGGTCGGGCCCGTCGTTCTCACACCGAACGAACGAACGAACGACAACAACCACGGAATCAGCGGTAAACAATTATTACCGTAGCGCGCGGGATTGCGTTTTAAGCGCCGACTAAAAAGTCATTCTACTATTCGTCGAAGTACGAATATTATTTTTAACGAATTCGTTTTGCAAAATCCGAGTGTACCCGGGAGACATTTTTCGTTACGGCAAGCCTAGGTATATTACCCCGCTGATAGCGCCCGATTAGCGCGAAAGTTTTTCACCAACGATTAAATTTTACGGTTCGACGCACGAACTGAACGAAACGAGATAATAACGTACGCGCCGAATTAGATTATATCACTCGGCTTTAGCGCCCAGAAATATAAGTGATTTAGGTAGTGAAGTGCATGGCTGGCACTCGTCGCTTCCCTAATCGACAATTAAATCCGATTTATCGTGAAAAATCGTCTCGAATAATAGTACATGTCACGGATTATATTGGCGTCCACTTATTTAAACTGTCCGGCCGATAAATATAAGTCAAGAGCGTACGGTGTGGTAAACAAAAATACTATCTACATGTATTTGAATCGTAGTGCAAATCGTAAATGCGAAATACTACACGAATACGTTTTGAATGAAAGTATTTCGATATGATCCGAATATCAAAACGGGAGTCGTCGTTATAATTAGGGCGACAACAGTCGACTATTATTTAATTTATACTCACCAAGATCATAGTTGTCGGTGACTATCGAAGTTAATATTACACTCGTATTTGAGATACCGTTAAGCTACGTAGAAAGAACAATAACGGAAAACAGATTAATACGACGATATTTTCGATATCAGTTGATAGTTTACGTAAGCGTTAATATTAATCCTTAAATACTTTACGACACTGTACGTACGTATGCACACACACACACACACACACACACACACCTATAAGGTTAGATATTATGGACGAGGTACCGTCATCAAATGATGAAAAACACAGTTTGTAGGTCTGATTGACGATTTGTATGGAAAAATTGTCGGCGAACCGTTTTTGTCCACCCTTTGTTGTCCGATCAGAATGTTTGCACCAAAAGTCCGTGACCGGTCGCGCGGCCAAGCGACGTGGCCAAGTTTAAAACAAAATATTCGCGTCGCGGATACGATACGCGCGTCAAGTCGGGGACTTCGTATTTTTCGAAAACGGCTAGTTTTTACATTCGCCTTTATCATGGCGGAACATTACCGGATTTTCGTTTATTTTTAGACAAACGACGAGTCGCCACTCATAAACGTCGCATTTAACCGGGACATAATATAAATATACTAGACTAATGTATGTATAAGACGGATGTGTACTTACGGACCACGACGACCCGCTGCTCATGTTTAATTGCGCGTCCAATTACGCGATTCGAAAACAAATGGAACGCACGCGTGACGATATCGAATAACGCGGCGCGCGTCTCATTAATGAAATTGACGCGGAACAAATTCTAGAGGCAATTAACGCGATCGGCTATTCGATAAATGTGATCCGGGCGTCAATTTCGCGTCGACGCGACAATGTCCGACTGCCTCGGAACTGGGCGATTCGTACGGAATATTGTAGCGGACACGTGTGCGCGAGGTACACCACGAAGGCAAAACAAAACGTACCGCGGCCGACGACCGTTACCGTGTTCGATGGCCGGACACCAAAACGGGTCCGAGCGGTTGACGACTGAAACACTGCTAACGAAAACAATTATTATCGGGTTGTCGTCCCGTAAGTAAGTCGGTTGCTTTCGGGTCGGAAACCGAACGATCAATTATTAACGGTCCGAACGCGTTTTGTACACGATACAATAGATAGGGATGGGGTGGGAGAATATGCGTCGTCGATCCGTTACGAGAATTGTTGCGTACGAACGACGACGTAACAACCTCGGCATGGAAGCGCGGAACGTATCGTGAAATGAACGTTATAGCGGACGAAGGCCTGCTCTCCTTGGATTAGATGGACTCGCCCACTGTTCTCACGACGTAACTTACGGAAATCACGGAACGGGAAACGTCGACGATTATGACGCAACGACTTCGACGGCCGTCGGATGTTTCACGCGCGAATCGCGAACGTCCCCGTTATTATTCCTGATTTTGTTTTCCCCTCCCCGTCTCCCGTTTTGTTTCCGTCCGTGAGTCCGACGTCCGGGCACGACGAAAATACGTGGCGTTAAAAAAACCGAAAACCGACCCGGCGGCCAACGAGACGGATGAAATAAAACGGCGGGCGCGTCCTGTACGTACTCGGGCTAGTGACGAACGAAATGCGCGCGCGATAAATATTACGCGGCAACAACGTCGACACTTAACGTAATACGCCCGTCAACGATCACGAGACAACGCAATGGACACCGACGGCGCGAACAACGGAATTCTTACACGAATCGTTCGGTTTGTATACGCCGTCCCGTAAATATGGGCGGCGGCGAGCGACATTTTTCCCGCGACCGGACGTCGTATTATTCTCCCGAATAAATTACCTCGGCCGCGGCGGCGAGCTCTCCCCACCTAGACGACGGACCGGTGTTGGACGCGAACAACGACGACGATCGGATTGTGTTCGCGGATTTCGTTTACTTGTTGCGCCAATGATGTCGCCGTCCGCCCGATTACGAAACAATTCGCTCGGCGTTTGGAAACGGAGTGGCGCGGCCGCGACGAAAAGCGCGCACGCCAATCGCTACAGTAACATCGGTGGACGCGTCGTCGAGCACCCGATCAATTGACTTCCAATATTATCGTTTCGATGTCAACAAGGACATATTCGTTCGGTTCGTAATCAGATTGCGCGCGTTTGCACGTACGAATGTTTCCCAATCGCCGTCGTATTGCATAGTACGCCGCCCTAAGTACACGGACGCACACGGGAGGGTCCGAATCGAGTTTCGAAAACGCGCGTTTTTTGACAATCTTTCGTTCTCACAACATAAACCTGAATGGAAATACCGAGCCGATTGACACAAATACTATATATAACGAATCACGACGCAACGGTAAAATCATTGATGTAAAGATATCATCGATGGAATAACGCTCAACATTATAAAAACGTGCGCGATAATCGTAAACAAAAAACAATCACGGTCGCCTATACTATCGAAATCGTCTTGCCTATTAAATATTATCTAGATGACCTAATATAAAATTAGTTGGATACAATTATAAGGTATTACGAAATAAATCGTCGCGAGTGGCGTCATCATACACCGTGCCGAATATAAAGGACGAATAATGACGTTTTAAAATACGTCAGAAGGCTTAAAAGCGAAATAATACCGAAACTGGAAACGTTAAGTAGTAGTTAAAAATTCCTTTCCGAACTAAACTCGAACGGACCGAAATAAAATATTAACTACCGCTCAAAATAAAATGTACGATCGTCGCTCAATTTTTACTACTGAAGCGACTGGCCACTCTAAAAGTGATACGATATAACGTTCACGCGTACGAAAATTGAAAAAGCCCGACGAAATTAAATCAATATATTATATTTATACCAATTCACGAATTGGTCGGTAAATTGATACAAGACGAAATACTAACGGACTAAAAAAATGGACACGAAACTCTCTCGCGACTAATTAATAGCCACCTACGTATGTGCTCAACCGGTGGAACACAAATAATAGTCAAGCGTATTATTAACACAATGTCCGTCGACACGGACAATGAAAATGGAACGATTTTCCCGACCATCTACGCGAAATCCTTGAACCACAAAACGAATCCGACAGCCATTACATATGTTCTCGAGTAATCAGAATTTCTTAAATTAATTTCGATCTTAAGACGATATCGTACAAGGTGAAAAAAACATACCGTAATTAATTTATATTAAACAAATTATTCCTCAAATATTTAAAAATACCGATATCAAAACGCGGCGAATAAGTAGGCAATCCTGTTACGTACGCGTCGTTTGAAATTATCGGCATACCTTAACCCGTGAATCGAAAAATAATAATTATGGCTTGGATAGATTAGTCGATTTTTAAGTTTTTTTTTTAATATTTAAAATACTCGCCAATTAGGCTCCAATTACGTTATTTCGATGTTCCATCGAAGCCCGATAAAATATGTCCGAAAAACTGCTTAAACATAAATATACAAAATATATATTTTTTTGAAGTTCGTTCACCCTTGCATACCATATTTCGTCATTGAAAGGACACGTTCACATTTCAAAAATAAAAAACGGAAATTTCGATAGTTATAGAACGCGTAATAAAAATTAAAAACTATAGTTTTTAGGTGTACTTAAATATTCTCTGGGAAAAATTTGTTTTAATTTAGAAACTGGGAGAACATACTTAAGACATCACCCAGTATATGTATACATTATATCTGTTGTCCCACAATATATGCTATATTTAAAGTTCTACATTTACTCAAATAAATTAAAATACTGAACAAAACGTTATTAACGTCTGACGAAATACAATTCTTTTCAACAACAAAAACAATAATCTGTAAAAATACGCAAAATAGGCTAAATATTCTCGTTTATCTCCGAAATACGCTCAACAAATATTTTTCTACGAATTATGCGATCAACAATTTACGCACATTTTTGCAACCTACACGATGAATCACAACTTTCATAAAAACAAAACACTGAAAAGATAAGAAACATGATATTATTAATTATGAACAAAATACAACAAAAAAAAAAAAAACCATCATGATTAGTACTTAACTTGAACAGTAGTAGGCAGTATTGTTCACTTAAAGTAAAGTTCGTAAATAATTTCACATATTTTTTTTCGTGATTCTTTCTTCAGCTACTTAAACTTAATCTAATACTTTATCTCCATTCATTGTAAAAGCTTCGCAAAGTACTGTACAATGGTGGGTGTTGGTGGTTATGTAAAATGTTCACAATACCTATATAGGTATATTTCAGCGGTGTTATTTAAAACATTTGTCTGATCAACTGTACACTAAAAAAAAGGATTGTCTTAGGTTTAATACTAAGATATACACATACAAAACAATTGAGCTCGTGTATATAATTTAACAATATTATTTGATTTATTAGTAAATCGAATAAATAATAACAGATATTGATGGAAAAAAAAACATACTGCTTAAATAGTATTTGTCAATCCTCGACAGAATAAGTTTGCAATAATTATAACTACAATAATTGAATCCAACTTGGACCATAAGACCATAGTCTACAACTACAATTTCTAATATAATAATGGATAACTGCCACTGAATACCAAATTAATTATTTGAAAAGTCAACAATTAATTGAACGTTTTGAGAAAATTATAAATCTTTGGTTTTATGAGACCTTTGCAATTTCTATGCCAACCCTGTTGTAATATTGAAATGCTTATGGAACCTCTGACTATACGTTAACAATTTTTTTTAAACTCTATTTTAGTATATATTCTACAAATTTTTAAACTTGTACATAAACTAACCTAATTATAAAGATAAAAATTAATTAATATAATTAATTAATAAATAGAACGAAATAATTATTAAATATTTTACAACACATATATCGGTAAGTATAGTCTTAATCATATTACAAAAATCATAATACACATAATTAATAATAAAAAAAAACTGTAATATTTTTTAACAAAGATGCGTCGATCTCACACAATATATAATGATCTTGTACAGACATGATGACAATGCTACGGAGAGAGTCGATAAAACACCCAACCATTTTCACCAACATGATAGGTGTTTTGTTTATCAGCCATGATGTACTCGGCACGTTTGAAAATGATACGGTCATGCAATCTGTCACTTTGCCCTTGCCAAAACTCTATCATCCTTGGAATTATCTTATAACCATTCCTAGCAAAATGAAAAACAATGTTACATACACATGTATCTAATGGTATAAAATATAAAACATAAATTTCCTGAGTTAACACTTTATTTTTACAAAAAAAAAAAAAACAATACCATCATATTGTTTACTAATTTCTGTTTTAATTTTTCAATGAATTTAGAATGTCAAATATTTCATCAATAATTTATTACATTTATACTTACATTTAATATTTAAAAGAGGATACTATCTTTCTATCAACACACATAATACCTTTAAATTTTAAACACAATCCAATTAATATAATAAACTGTCAGGTTCAATATTTATAATTTGGTGTTCTAAAAAATATTCTACGTCAAAATATAAAATTAAAAATATAAACCACTCTTGAAAAAAATTGAATATTAAAAATTATCAATATTCATATTTTTGTATAAAAAAGTAGTGAATATTATGAATAATAACTGCCATCAAATCAAATGTTTTCAAAAATTAACAGATAAAAGTATGGTCATAATGTATAAGAATTGATCTACATTACATATATTACAGGTTTAATAAACTACCAATAGGATGGTCGAGGCACTTCTTTATTAGCATATTCAACTTCAAGCATTTTGTTCAATTCAGATAATACATCCCGGCCTGGTATTATTGTACTCTGACGACTCACGTGAGCACTAATCTGACTGCTTTTGGGCCTAGTGCTGAAATAAGCAGTAGATTCGGATTCACTAAGTTTTTCCACAGCCCCTTCGATCCGTACCTATAATACAAAAATTACATACAGCAAAGATAAACACACAAAAGGTATTTCTTCGTTAACAATATGCACAAGTATGTATAGAATTTTTGAAGGGTCAATATTATACTGTTAAATATAGAATTAAACGTACAGTTTTAAATATATCGTCGATATTCTAGTTTAATTTTTAATTAACTTATTAGTAGGCACTTACTGATCGGTCTAATGCGTCCCAATATATTGTCATGGCTGCGATTGGATTTTCTTCCTATAAAGTATACATTTCCCATTTATATATTATTAATATATAAGTATATACTTTTATTCTTTTAAATAAAATTTAAATTGTGAACAAAAACAAATATAAACATTGAACATTTTTCTAACAATTGATGTTTAGTATTTGTGTATTGAATTTAAATTTTCATGCAGATTAAAATATTATCTAATTGATTAGAGATCAATATTCAAGTCAAATATTTATATAACCATAGATGTATATACAGTATACGCACCAGTTCTTGGCCTTTACGGCTCTCCGAGTTTGTATAAAATGTGAAACCCGATTCATTGAAATCTTTAAGTAAAACAAATCTAGCTGATGGAATACCAGACCTATAAAACAAAATAATAATAATAATCTGCACAATAGTAGCAATATACTTAACAAGTTTATCATTCTTATAATGTTAATTTAAGGTAAATAAACTATAAATATATATGACAATGTATAAGCTTTTTAACATTTTGAATAAAAATGAATTTTGATCATACTAAAAAATACAAAAAACCATTTACTTGGTAGCTGTGGCTAAACAAGCAGCATTTGGCTGTCTCACGTCATCACGTTCCAAAGCTTTTTTAAACCATATGGAAAACAATTGATGTGGGTTTTTTGATTCCAAGTTGTCTTCAAGCAACACATCTTTTTTGTCTCGATACGAGACCCTCAACTCTGAAAACATAATAACTATTGGTTTACTCAGCACATAAAATATTAATAAGAATGAACAATCAGGTGCAAATAGTAGCCTAAGTAATGAAACCAAGTAGATAAAAGATATATAATCTGTTGACTTTAATAATTGGGCATAGCCCATAAATATATTATTTAAAATTGAACTTACATCAAATAAAAGAATGTCTTAAGTAAGTTTTTTACACAAAATTGACTATTATATATTAGTAATAATTTATTTACAATTTGGAATATTGAACGCTTTAATCGAGTAACTTATATCAAATCTCAAAATGTCAATTATTTTCGATAAAATTAAAATAATTGTATATACTGATCATTCAGGATGTTTTTATTTATAAAATTTTATAAAAAAAAACGCTAACATTATTAATTTGTAATAATAAAATGTTTATATTAATTGTATTAACAAGACTATGACCAAAGGTTTTAAGGTTTTAGAAAACATCGGGAAAATTTTTTGTTATTTAAACAACTAATTAAAAAATAAACATTAAAAAACCTACTATAAAATCTTTAACACAACACAGCCTTTTGCCCTTCCCCTTTCCCAACAAAAATGTATTAAAGATTATCTTAATATTCATTATTGCATTAATTTATAATATTCATGTTATAAATTAAAAAATCTTATAGTACATATCACGTGTTATGGAGAGCCTTGGACTAGAATGTTTTAAACATTTCCCTCAATTAATTCATTATAATATATAAGACGTCAATGTCAAATGTCAGTGACCATGATTCATAAGGTAGTTTAATTATTACATCATAACAATTAAAATTTAATCATTACTAGATGTATTCTTTATTATGCAATCCATAAGTTCACTTATAAATTATTATTTTATTTATTTATAACGTTACTTTTTGAAACTTCAAAAATATATTAAAACTACAAAAGCAGTTTTACATGAATCATTTTTAATTATGATAATAGTCGCTTTAAAATATTGTATTACAACAAACTTAATTGTCCTATCTACTACACAAATAGTATTTAAAATGCCTATTTGATATTTTTTTCTCTTAGGGAAAATATATATAAAAATGTATGGACTTTTTATATTACTGCAGATAAATATTTTTTAATTTATATAAGAACCCTACCCAAAAAACCAATAAATCAAATTTAACTAGGTAATATATATTGTAAAATACTAACATGTATCATGTTGGTAAATTGGTTACAATAAAGTAATATGAGGCTTAATAAATGGTGTAATAAATAAATCGGTGTAATAAAGGATTGTAAAAATGTATATTATAAAAATCATTCAATCACATATACACATGTATGACTTAATAAAACCTTTTACAACGTATTATTTAATTGACAACAAAGGTTCAAAAATTATAAAGATAACACATAGTCAAACAGCATAATTATTATACGTCTAAAATACAATATATTTTTCGCTTGACTTATGTTCCAGAATAAATCATATATTGTATTCTAAGTAACACGAGCTCACTAAGCATTGAAATTGCAGTAATTAAGCAACTATAATAAATAATAACTTTTATATAGAAAAGTTGAATAAAATATGAAAACAATTTTTAAAAATGTCCTAAATGAGTGATGTCATACAATAGTACCATAATACAATTTTCTACAATGTGTTAATTTCCAACACATACAAATTGAAGTATACGAACTTTTATTTAATTACTGCAACGGTACAGGAAATATGGCTTTTAAACTATTGATACCCTGAGCATAATAATCAGGCACTAACTCTTGCAACTTGGGATTGTCAGACTTGCTCCATTCTTCCACATCTTTTAAACTATTTACACCAGTTAATACCAATAACGTTTTAAAGCCACACCGTTTACCCAATAATATATCAGTGTTGCAACGGTCACCAATCATTAGAGTCTTTGAAGGATCAATGTTATTAGTTTCTGTTAAAACATTACATATATAACTAGATGGTTTGCCCACCACGAATGGCTCTCGACCAGCAATAGTTTTCACAGCACATACCAAACTACCAGTACCAGGCATTACTAAACCTGTACCAGCGACAGGAAAACTCTCATCAGTGTTGGTAGCCACAAACAAAACATTTTGATCTTTCAAGTACGAAGCAGCTTTGAATAATTTCGGATAACTGATATGTTCGTCGAATCCAACTATGACAGCACCGACGTCGGATTCGAGCTTAATATTGTCAACAAACGTCGGCACAGAAGTTTTCAGATAATCCGCTCCAACGCCAAAGTGTTTTACATTTAAGGCGTCCAATTCACTAGCAATAGCTGGAGACCCAATCACGTAAACTTTTTTGCACGGATCGAGATTGGCTTTTACATATTTGGCTGCCAAATAACTAGTACTAACCACTTCATTGGCCGATACTCGAAATCCGAGCGAATGAAACTTCTCCAAAAATTGCGTATGAGATTTGGTGCTGTTGTTGGTGACGAAAAACACTTTCTTATTGTTGTCCTTGAAACCGTTCATGACTTGGGTGGCGCCAGGTAGTGTGTTGTTCATGAGCCACAATACCCCATCGCAGTCAGTCAGTACTGTGTCGAACGAGTTGTAGAGTTCATAGCGACCTTCCGCGGACAATGTGTCTACACACGTTGCTGACATCGTCCTGGCCACTTTCGCGTTTAGTTTCCTACCAAAGAAAAACGATAATATTGATTTCGCGAACATGACCGTTGCAAACACACTATTGACGGGTTGTACTGTACGTTATGTATAAACAATTTCCAAAACAATGTTAACCAGATTATAACGTCAACGACTTACGTGCAATACTATTATCTGCCATACAGTTCGGGCCGGTGAACAATCGACGTGCGCAGAGCACCAACAAGTTACCAGCAGAGATCATAAAATGACGCGCGTACGAATTGCCGTAATTACGGGTGCGTTAAACGACAACCACCGGCACGACGAAGAAAAATTCGAACAGCCAACGACGGACTTTTCCGGGCTGAATACCAACCGTGAAAGCACGAAACGTCTCCAACCGCCGTTTAGACAACGAAAGGTCAAAGCCACGGTCACCTCATAATCATATCGAATCGATAGATGATTCTACACACAGACACGATTAAATTTTAAACGGATACCAAGCCGTCGAACAGCTGACAATTAGAGGTTACCCGGTATTATCCGGTACGTACTGATATTCTGTACGCCCGTGATATACCGCAAAATTGTTATCAACCATTTGTTGTGTAATAAAGGAAACGTGTTTTGTTGATCCTATCGCGACTTATCTTCAAAGACGACGTATCAATAACGATAAAACGTTAAAGCACGTGAATATCACGTACGGACCACGGCTTCGTTTTTGGTATTTAGTACGTTTTTCAATTTTTAATCCGAACGACGATGACGACGTGACGAAAATTTTACCGGAAACAATGGACGTGGAGAACAATACTGATGGTGTAATCAGTAAAATCGTCCTAGAACTCAACGAACAAGGAAAACAACCGTTACAAACATCAGAAGAGGATGGTGAATGCAAACAAAATAAACGTAAAATTAACGACGAGGACAATGACGACGAGCCAGCAATGTCGAAGAAGAAGTTAAAGAAAATCCAAAAGCAACAAAAATGGTTGGAAAAAAAAACAAAAAGAAAGTAAAACTATTATTTTTTACTTAATGCAACCTGGACAATAATGAAAATATATTTTTCGTACATTTTATGCAGGGAAATAAATAAAGAAAAGAAACAAGAAAAGAAGAAGTGGAAAGCAGAAATGAGAAAAGCTGGTGTAGAAATACAAAAAGTAAAAACAACAAAAATGGCACAAAGTACATGTAAACAACGTGTTGTATTAGATATGTCTTATGATGAATTGATGTCGAATAAGGTAGGTAATAGATATTATTACATTTTAAACATTGATTTAAATTATAATAATTAGAGTATTTAAACCTTTTATAAAAATACAAATCGAATTAAACGAAAATAAAAGATTAATTATTAAAGAATAATACCTTGATAATTAGTTTAATACGTAACTGTTTCAATATCATTTAAACGTATTTAATTATAATAAATTGTACGCATATACTATCTCTAATACTAAATATATTTTTTTTAATTAAAAATATTAATTGTTTACATTGTTTTGTAAAAAGTGTTTTTGTTTCATATCTACAATTTAGTTTAATTCAAAATTAAAACAAACCCATTTACAGTAATAATTTATTGAGAATAAAACATTTTATATATATACATAAATCACAATTATTTTTTCGCTTAAAATTTAATACATTAATTCAAGATATAAATACAATGTCTCCCATACATCAGTACTGTTCGCTTAGTTATTAATGTATTTTTTTTATTTTAAATGATTATTAGTGAAATAATTGGATGTTATAATGTTATTAGGATTTATGCAAGTGTTCTAATCAAATATTAAGATGTTATGGTATAAATCGTAGAATGGAGAATCCTATGCAATTATATTTTTGCAGTTATGAAGGAAAAATCAAAGAGATAATGGCTAAACACAATGGCTGTGAATTTTGGGATGTATGTTGAACTATTGTAACTATATATAATTAAGATTAAACATGAAACCTATTAGACTTCAAGAAATAACCTGTATACGTAAAAGACTTAATGAAAAAATAATGTACTTATTTACAAATAATAAACAACAACTATCTATTTGTAATAATTAGTTTCCTGAAATATTAATTTATTGAATTAATAAATTCATATTCATTGAGCGATGTACAATTATTAAAAAATAAAGTAATAGCTTTTTTAGTGAATTGTTAATTCATTATCAGTCTATCTTATAATTCTAGTGTTTAAAAAATTAAATAATCAAAATAAAAAATATATACATATATAGTGCAATAAAAAAATTCTAAAAGAATCATAACAAAGTACAAAATAATGAAAAAAAAATCAATGCAATAGTACATTTATAGTTCCTAATGTTAATTAATTTTTTTTAACCTTCCAAAAATAATTTTACAATACAATTTTTATTTATGAACTTAAAATTGCCCTTTTTAGAGAAGTGAGATGTCTTCTGATGGGAGAATAGAATGTACTACAATTATTCTGCTGTATTAGAAATGTTGGAAAGTCCCATTGCATTTTGTACTATACTTTCTTTCCAAGTTATACATTAAGCACATTGATTTTTCATACTGCATTTCATTATATAATATTGTTTATTGGTTTATAGATAAAGTATGTTGAAGATTCGTTTGATAAAGTATTCAAAAAAGAAGAAATTGTTTATTTAACCAGTGACAGTTTAAATATTTTAGACAGTGTAGATGAAAGCAAAGTGTACATAATTGGAGGTCTGGTTGACCACAATTCATGCAAAGTATAATCACCTAATAATCGATCAACTTATGAACAAATGATAAAAATATGTTTCATTTGTCAGGGAGCAAGTCTGAAAGTAGCGGAAAATTTAGGAATAGCTCATGCTCGATTACCTATCGATAAATATATAAATATGAAAAGTAGGAAAATTTTGACAATAAATCACGGTAATTTTATATGAAATTAGAGTTTGAAGATATCAAACAATATGTTTTTCACCTCTGTGTGTCATACATGTAGTACCGTAACGGTACAAATATACCAATCTAGAAATTATGACATAAAATTATATTTGTATATATTAAATATACATTTATAATTTTTACCTGTATTAATTTATCGTAATTTAAATACTATTTTTAAAAATTCGATATTTTATATATATATGTGTATGTGTGTGCAAATTTATCAAATATAATACTAAATGTATTTCTTAAAATCCAAAAAAATTACTTAGAGTACAAGTATAACACACAGAAACAACAAATAAATGTCTCGACAATTATTTACATTGTTTTAATTCAAATCTGATGGTTTCCAGTTTATGAGATAATATCAAAAGTAGTTACCGGTGTGTCGTGGAAAGACGCATTAATGGATACATTACCGAAAAGATACACTTTCTCGGCTAAAGATGAAGAAGACAGTATGGACTATGAGGACCTTTCAAAAGACACAAATGAACACGCGGACATAAAATCAAATGACGAAAATGAACATGTGGACATAAAATCAAACAACGATAATTCCGTCGAACAGAATATTACGATAAGTTGATAATGTAAAAATTAACCGATCGAACGACGTAAAAAATAAACGGCTTTTTTTAAAAATATTCCACAATTTTCTGTAAACTATTTATTAAAAACAGGAAATTGCGTTAAGGCGTTCGTTACGCAATTTTAACGACGCGCGTGAATTTCGAATACTCTCACGGGCGCCATTATGTTTTCACGTTATCGTCCCGAATTAAACACATTCGACGGTTGGAACCGAATATCCACCGGAGGTGTCACACACTACACACCCGTTTTATTTCGGACG
The DNA here is from genome assembly GCA_025469175.1 of Geopemphigus sp. TES_GeoC_2020. Taxonomy (NCBI): domain Eukaryota; kingdom Metazoa; phylum Arthropoda; class Insecta; order Hemiptera; family Aphididae; genus Geopemphigus; species Geopemphigus sp. TES_GeoC_2020. The sequence continues at coordinate 19,256 of JAIPRN010000768.1, forward strand.
ACGAAATATCCCTTAGTACTTCCCACTGTTACGTCGATTAATACGACTAAAAATGTTTTTAAAAAACTCGCCCTTTGAGGTTTCTCTGGAATTTCGACCTATAGTTTTTCAGCAGTAATTAAAAAGAATTGCGTATACGAACGTTCGTTATAAACACTTACGCCCACGGTCAAATAAAACGTACTCCGTCCGGACGACACACGAGTCGCACGAATGTTTACAAGCCTATTCGCCAAAGGATGAAACAAACACGGCAGCGAATAATAGCCGAGAACTTAGTGCGCGTAAGCGGCATGGAAACGCCGTTGGTTTTCCAATTTTCATAAGTGCCTCCTTCCCCTCCCCCCCCCAAAAAAAAAAAACGAATATACGACGCCGATCAGTAGATAAGCTATTTGTAGAAAGGTAGGAAAATATTCGAACGTTATGGCGGGATTTCCGCCGAAAATAATAAATAACCGTCCCGACTACGTTTTTATTTATTTCGACCGTAAAAAAACCTCGAAAACGTACGATTGTCGAAAATCCAAGTTCCGTAAGTTTAAATGATAAAAATCCGTATTTAATGTCCGTCGCCATTAATGAGTTCAGACGGTTGACGTGCTTTGTCAAAACTAAGCGATTTAAAAAACGAGTCCGGTACGGGTCATTTGAAATTCGGGAAATCTTACGGTCGAACGTTTCGGAATATCACTGGAAGACAAAGAACAGAATGGTCGGTCGCGACCGAAGTACCGGAACCGGGTAGTTGAATTTTTTTTTAGATTTTCCTCAGTGACTCGACGCGATCGACAAAATTATTTATTATTTTTTTCGAAAAATCGTCCTTTAATTTCTTGACGTTCAATACGCGTAAAGTCGAATTTCTAAAATAGTTGTTTTTAACGAATTTCGAAAATGATCTTTCTGGCCGAAATGACAGTCGGTCACCGATGGCGGACGTAAACAAATAAATCGAGCGGTATTTCCTTCCACTAAACGACGGAGAAACATTTTTCCTACGTCGGTCAATTCGAGTACTCATTTTCGATATTACGTTTTAACAAAACGATCGGTTATTTAACGAAATACAAAACCCGACGATACCGTGTACGCTAATATCAAATACGGATTACACATACACACAGTGTTTGGTAAGAATCTTACGTTACAGTATCGCTTAAACTACAATTTATATTCGTAAGAGGACGACGTTTAATTTTGACAATGATGTGAACGTTTCCTATATTCTTGGCAGGATGTGTATATAGGCCATTGAACGCGGTCCGGGAAAACGTAGCGAATACGCGGACGCCATTGGCGCAAAATTTCGGCGACGGCCCGAAGGGACACGGAAAATTGTTTTCCGTCGAAAACTGTCGCCGACGATGGTAATAATAACGCGTACATTTCGTGCCGCACGCGCGCTCTTCCGTATCGACGCGTGATGGGTGTATGTGTGTGTGTGTGTATCGCACGATTTTAGGCAGCGGGACGTGCTAGTAGTGACGAAAAGAGCAAAGAAAAGAAAACCGTCGATTTTCTCGGAGAAGAAAAACTCGAAAAAAAAAAACAATCGTCGCCGGGTACGGACCGTAAAGGGCGTTTACACCGTGGGAACGGGGAGAAACAACGCCGATACAAAACGCGCGGGCGAGCGCGCGTGCCTATATACGACGATCACGTGTAAATCGACGTCGTAATAATTTATATGTATATACGTGATACGATATTGTTGTAAGGGGAAATAGAAGGCGAAAAAAACGGCGTTGACGAGCACGCGCGCATTCCGCCGCCTAAATAGGATTGTATACAGTTTTATTGAATTGTCGCTGGCGACGAGGTCGGGCTAAAAAGAATATCCCCCAAGTGCGCCGCGCACGTACTATTTCGTTTTCGTTTTACTCTATACGACGACGGCGGCGGCGGCGGCGGTTACGGTTCATTGTGTCAGGCAGCACCGCGAGTGTTTAAAATGTTTAAACGCGCGCCACGGGCACGTGACCGGCACGACGACGATCAAGTCCGATCGTTCCCACGCTAATCCGTCACGTAACTATACTACGCGTTCGTCCGACGATATTCCTCGAGACGGACGCCGCCGCTATCTATCCCGCAATAACAATATCCGTCGCCTCTCGCGAAGTACCGGCGTTTAGTTCGTTTCACGCCGTCACGTTATCGCGTACAGGAGACGTGACCCGTATTCGAAATACGTTTTCCAGTTCAAATTCTCGAGATTAGGAACTTGACGTCGGTGGTGGACCGACGAGCATTGGGAATCGATTACGAAAAAACAAACCGTAACACGCTCTCGTCGACTATTTGTGCGTTCGCTGCCTGGACGATAAACTCGCCCGCGTAACGTTCGCTTTACGCGAAAAATAACCTTTCTCCGGTTCCGATTAACGATATCCAAAACGCCAATCGACGCTATATCCCATTCGACCCCTAAAACGATAAACGTTATACGTTCGTTCGAAAATAATACTAGTCTAAGGGTCCCTTCGACAATTTGACAACATTTCGACCTAAACTTACGTTATTACAACTCGTCTAGCGAGTGTTTCAGTCCCGGGGAGTCCTTCGTACTCGTTGCTTCTCCGTACGTTTCCGACGATACGTTCTATAAAGACATGGAACTTCCGTCGTATCACATACACGAAGTAGCCAAACTCCGCTAGAAAACGTTTCGAAACCGTCTCGACGCCATTCTTAGTCCTTAAATGGCTAATCAAAATGGTATTCCGAAAACATTCGCCTCGTCGACTAAAACTGAAATGGCGCCGGAGACCTTTTTATGTAAAATCAACCGCCGGAGTTCCGTCGAGTTTGCCTCGTTCATACGCATCGCCTATCTTTGTTATACGCGCGTTACAAACACACGCTTTGTGATACGAATTACGCGCGCGCGTAAATATTACGTTCGTAGGCGCAACGTAGTCATAGATCACGAAAAATTCGAGCGGATTTCCGTCAACACGCCTTTCGCAGGCTTGAACTGCGCGGACTTAAACAACACTCCCGTGGACTTTTGACCCCAAAATGAATCGTATTTTTAGTTTAAACGTTCGATTTAATAACAAACTAAATACGTGACGGTTAACGACAAAACCACAACAACGCGTATATTCTATGTACATATTTACGTATCGATTTACGTGAACCGTTTTTTTGTCGCGTTCATTTGACGACGACGAAATGCGTCCGAAACGAACGTTATTCGAGAAAGCATTTCCGCGGGAACGGCGGGTTTTTTGTTTACCGTAATCACAAACACCGTGCTCCAAACGTGTACGTACGCGTGTCGAACGAAAATCACGTTAATCGTCTATGATTATTGACCGATATTGTAATTATGTAGTAACGTAAAGTGACGCCGTTCGTATCGTCGTCGAACGCGTACACCAATGGCATAGTAGGCATACTGCGACAACTATGGATACGAACGAAAATATTCGATTGTACGATCTCGTAAAAAATACAATTTAAAGTAAAACGAGAGGGGACCTATAATTTGTAATATATACATAAAATATATGTACACGCTAATACTACGTTTTGTGTTAACGACGTCAGAATTATATGTATTTTAATTAGTTATCGTCGATATTAACATAGCCACAAATGTCCGCGACGTTGAAATTTAAAAGCGTTATAGTTTTACCGAAATAAATACGATTAAAAATCGTCGTTAAGTCGTTATTCGAAATAGGTTTCCGAAATTTCGTGCAGAGCACTTTTAAAATAATAATCGCTTTCGGCGGCATTTGTCGAATAGGCGCCCAACATTATATATATAAACAGTAAATAACGTAAATTCGTATCGAAAATAAAACTCGAACGATAATCGTCGAACGTGGGCCGTCAAACATTTAGGGTTGTTCAGTTTCGATGATGGTATTAGTTACAATCGCAACAGCAACCATAGCCAGATTACCATTCGCGGGTGCCAACGAGTTCCCTCTTATTCGACGAGAGGGTGGTGAACAACCGAGGGTGTAGATTGGAGTGTTGATTTAGGGAATGCGTTAGCGCGCCCAAGACGTACGAATAGTGAAAAGTTAGTTCGATTGTCGTGTGTCGCAGTCATCGTTATGTCGATGTTGTGTCTACCAGATGCCCCCAGTGGAATTCAAGGACGCCGATCCGGCGAAACAAAATGTCAACAAAACCGAAACAACAAACAAAACTACTGGTGTTTATCGAAAAGATGCCGATGAAGTGGTACGGAAAATCGACGAATTGCTCACGAACGAAAAGGAATCGGATAAAAACGTCTTTCGGATTACTAACGCAAAAATCACGAACGGTTTATTCAGCGAAACGAAATGTGTTGGCGGAAAAACGCGGACTGCGAACAAATATCGAACAAATCGTTTACTATTTCTTAAATAAAGATTGTCGACGCCGTTAAAAAAGTAACGATAATTGTCGTATTTAATAACCCGACAGATCGTGGGCGTATCTCTGGGGGATACGCGTATTTACGTTCCGATAATATTATTCAATCGAAAGCCGAACTAGACGAAAATGCCAATTTTACCACGATGATAACCGAAAACAATAAATATAGATTACGTAAAATATTCGTCCGAACAATCGTTCGTACGCGTCGACGGAATTAAAGAGGCGGGAAAATCGTCGTAAGGTATGACGTGGCCTGATAACGACATTTCACGGGGGTGGGGGAAATGTCAAGAAATGGTAACGTTGATTAATTTAATTGAACGAGCGGTATAGAAGACTGAAAAAGCCTACGCTATTTCGGAAAATAAAATCTTAAATTAAATGTTGCGTATGTAATGTAGTCGATTTCGTGAAGTTCGAAATAATTGTATTTTCGTTATACTTACTGTCACCATATTTTTCTCTATACATCGCGCGAATCTGATTAATAATATACATCTTACGCATTTGAATACGTATATGTTTCAATTTCTATGACTACGGTACATGATCAATGGTGATGTAATGGTTAATATATATATAGACGTACGCTCTTTTAAACAGGAGAATAATTATCGAGGGAAAAAATAAACTAAAAAGTTTATTATTTATTTATGATAATTTTTCTCGAAAATTCGAAGCAGACTTTTTTTACCAAAAAATCGGTTGCGAGTAAAATTATTTTTAACATTACTGCAATACCATTTTCGAGACCGTTGCGCGAACAAATTTTTTTTTAAATGAACCGGACCACGATCGACTTCGGGAGCCAATATTTTCTTAATAATTGCTCCGCCGTCGATTACTGTACTGCGCTTTAATCAATTATACAATATATATATATATTAGACAGTTATTTTTGAAAGTCTAACGAAAACTTAAACGTTTTACCAAATTTAAACGAATTAACGTTCCAAATAAATGTTTTTTCGAAAATAATAACGCGACACAGTTGAAACGTTTACGGAGTTATTGAAGTTAAACGTACTAATCATACGTGTAGTAACAACGTCGTTAGAAGAGTTTTCGGTTTATTTTTTCGAATTTTCGGGCAATTGTCGCCATCGTCGACGGCAAATCCTGAGAATTACCGTTACTTATTCGTAAAAATTACCGAACTACAATACTCGTCCGAGGTATTAGTTAGTAATAAAATAGTTTACGTACGTAATTTCGCCCGAGATCAATTTCGTTAATTCGACATTTACCGAATGCAATCGTCAGTAAAACCTAGATAACCGGTAACGCTATACATTATTATTACGTAATAAGCGCGCGGCTTATTAGTCTTTTGCGTCACGGGATCAGAGCCCACAGAATGAAATATTAACACCGCCGAGCAAACGTACGGTAGACGAACGGTGTCGGCGGCGGTTTACGATCGTAAAACTACTCGGACGGTGTTTCCGCGAGCTCGTTTCCCATAGAGGCGGTGGAACAAAAACGGACGTTTCGATTTTAATAGCGTCCGGCTAAATATCATTTTTGGGTTCAATAAGTTATCGTTTCCGAAGTCTCGATTAAAAAAAAAAAAAAAAACGCGTGCAACGTTACTGTACGTATAATAAAAGCGATTCCTTTTAGTTCGTGAAAATCGACCGGTCCGACAACGCCGAAGGTAAACCGTATTGTATTGGACGCGGCGTCCTTTCACCGCTAACCGTCGCGTCTTGCGCAATAATCGACCGGCGGTAGTAGCGTATTCGTTTCAACCAGAAAAACGACGGGTTCTCGTATTTGTCCGTTCGAACCGCGCCTACGTAACGCGGTTAGAACGTTATCGGACATAATTAACCAATTACCCATTAGTTGATGTATTCACGAAAACTTTTACAAAGTCCGAAAGATAGTGTGTGTATGTGTGTGTGTGTGGGTAGAGGATCAATCGTTTTCCACCGAACTTTTCTCGGATTTTCTTTCACTCGGACATCTTCGGCATCGCCCACATAAAATATCCCCGATAGTTTCCACTTTAATAACCATACGTAAGTACGTATATATCGTGCGCGCGTAATATACGAGTAAAAATAATAATAATCCGCACGTGTTTGTTATCGACCCGTTTGCATACACACACACACGTGTTGAAAAGAAACGGCAATAGGAAACAAGAGTGCCTAACCGCCTTACGGGAGTGGGAAAAAGATAGACGAAAAACGGTCGGGACGGGAGAAACGAGACCAGAAATAAAATTTCGGGAGTGTCTATAACAAATAAAAGTTTAACAACCGAACCCTGGACCGTCGCCGCCGTCGTGTACGACACATGGCGAAAGGCGGTTATAAAGGCGGTTTTTTTTTACGACTAACGGAGAATTCGTAGTAGGAGAGAAAATAGAAATAAAAAATAACTCGCGTGCGCGTGTATATATATATGTAAGGCCAAAACAAAAATTACCAATTATTCCGCCGTGTCGCCGGGTGTCGTTTTGGTGTCCGTGATTTTTTTTAATAAGTCGTAAAATATGATTATATTATTCAAAAATAAAAAATAAACTACACGGCGAAAAATACGTATAATAATAATATAAACGGGCGTTCGGCGTTTTTTCTCCAGTCCGCCGCCGGTCGTTAAACGATATTTTAAGACCCGTACTTTTTATATCGGTTTTTTTTTCTATTTTGTTTTTTTTTTTGTTTTTTGACAGCGGTCTCACCAAAAATAAACGTGAACGGTTTTATTATTATTATTATCATTATTCTTTTGGTTTTATTTTTTTATTATAGGCCCCGCGAAGCAATAACAACAACCACGTTTGGGTCGTCCGAGAACCGGTTGCCGTTGACGGGTCACCACGACGACGGGCCGGGCCGCCGCGCACACAAAAAACGCAAACCCTTCTCCCCCGGCCAGAACGATTTCTCAATATTACCGATTTATTTTTGGCGCGTGTTAATTGGCGTCTTCTTCGTGCGAACAACCGACTTTTGCGTCGTTATTTTTTGGGTACGCGCGTACGGTACGCGGTGAACGAACGAAACGGCCCACGGCGGCGCTTCGTCGACAAATCGGTGGCGCCCGCGAATGTTTGCCGGCGGGGAAATGATAGTATAAAATACAAAATCCGCGACGCGATTGGAGCGAAATAATTCGTAATCGGTACCATCTCTCTTGTCGCGTGGCGCTGACACGACGGTTCCGATTAATAAAACGCGTTCGGAAAACGGATTACTCTAGACGTACGCTATTTTCTACACGTTCTCCGTAATAATCGTCGTTATAAGCGCCGCGAATTCGTTTCGAACGAACGTCGGTTTTTTTTTACTATTATTACGCTCTATGTATTACGCGCGTCATTAATTTTATTTTTCGTACCAACGAAAATTAACGGATATAATAAACTTGCTTTCTTCGTTATTCTTTTAAATTTAATACGTACGTAAATCATACATGTCGCGCACGTGTTAACAATAATACGTTATAAAGACCTAATTATATATATATATATATAAAAAACGAAAACGGAATCGATCGATAAAACTTTGAACTTTAGAAGGTTTTGAAACGTTCTCGTATTGCGAAATACGACGGCAAGAGAACGCGGCTGTTCTTTAAGTATTTCGTAACATATCGCAACGATACATTATTACGGTACCGAATCGCCGATACAAATAAATTACGATCGTAATTTTCTCTCGACAATTTAGCGTGTTATTGCCCGAACGTGGCGATTGTATTAGATCGTATTGGACAAACGCGTATGTTAAATTTGACGAAATTCGAACATTTGCTACAAAAAGGCCATAAAACCGAAAAAGCGGCCACCGAACGTTCGACGGGTATTAAACGAATTATTCTACGCCCCGAAACAAAACCGGTAAAACCGTAGTTAATAAAATATGAACGAGGAGAACGAAACATGCCGTAACACGCGAAACGGCGGACGAATATGAAACGAGCGAGAAGAAATCGACAAACGAAACTACGTATCCACCGCCTTTAGTTTATTTTTACCGGGCGGTCGGAATTAAATAATACGCGTCGTCGGGTCGATGTAATCTAACCTAATTGAACCCGCAGTACGGTATGCACGTAGAATTCGAATTGTTCGAACCAGCCGCGCGTACACCGTTTTAATATTTAATAACGAGCCGAGCGTTAAACGCCGGTGGTCGTTAGTTAATAGAGAAGCCGAACACGTGGGTACGCGAAACGGATGAATCGACATTTATCGGCGAAAAACGTTTATATTTATCGAAGTTGGCGCGTTAAACTCGAATACGAATACCGGCAGTGGCGTACTTAGACATGAATTTCGGGCGAGGGAGGTTATTTTTAAATAAATAAATCGGACGACCCTAACGAAACAAAACACGTATACACTTTAATAGAGTATTCATTTTTAACGTTATATTATAACGTGTGTTGAAGTTTAAAAATATTTTAGTTTTTCGTTATTATTGACTAACAATATACGACTCGTAAGAAATTAATTTTTCCTAAATAATTTTGGGGGGGAGGTGGGGTGTTTATCCTCAAAACCCTTCCCCGTTAGTACGCTACTGAATACAGGCGCGATAAAGGGGCTCGCTACTGTTTTCCGTGATACTCTTGCGTACGGTTTTACAAAATGCGAAAACGTATTTAACGCTCGTTAATTCCGAACGGTTATTCTCGATTCGTATAGTTTTGCGCCGTTATTGTTTTTTTTAATCCCGTAAACAAAAGGGTGTGGTTTAACACCATTTTCGAGGTTCATATCACCGAAGCACGAACAACGATCGCGAAATACGAGACGCCGGGATAAAAAAAGGAAAACGATTAATTCGTTTTTCGAATATTCGACGCGGTTGCGCGAAAACGCGAGATGATTTCGCGTTGTGTTTGTCGACCCGTTAACGAAACGAAATCTACCGACCGAACGCGACCGTGTAAGGTATTTTATATTTTTGTAAGAGAAAATCGTTTCCCGGAACAACGGCGGGAGCCGAACGCCGCCGTCATTAACGGCCGACCGTTAAGCGGCTACGGACGGGACGCGACAATGGTGAGTGGGCGGCGGGCTCGTTTCGGGACCGACGGTGGAACGGCGCGGCACGTGGACAAAGTCGCGCGCGTACAGTGTTTATCGTATTCGCGGTACGAGGCGTCCTAAACCGCGATGTATGGTTGGCGTTCGTTGTCGTCGTGCCGGAAACGGGCCGATAGTAATCGTAAATAATCGATTTCGAGCGGGAATAAAAAAAAAATTCGATCGTTTATCGCGCGCCGTCTTTCTAAACACAAAAAACAACAACAATCGTGGCGGCCGCCGCGTAAGAACGTTTCTCTCGTTGTTTTTTTTATTTTTTTTTTATTCTATTTTCCCCAAAACCGGTCGCGTCGTTGTCGTCATCGTCGTCGTCGCCGGCACACGCGTAAAGAATACATTACAAAAAAACAAAAACGTTACCTACGTACGTAATAAGAACGCGCGCGCGAGGCGTACGGGGGAGTGTGCAGCTCTGTACCGGGCGGCGGTGGCTAGCTAACGTTATTATCGCGTGGCGTTATCCGTACGCGGTTGGGTGGATCGCGAATTTTTTCGTTCGTTTTTTACCGTCTCGTCGTCGTCGGCGCGCGCGCGTTACGAATAACGACGCACACCCGTACACCGTGAGATCTTCTCTTCGCCGCCGCCGGTTTACTCGTTCGGGAATCCGTTTCTCGTGCGTGAGGCGGCCGCCCGACCGGTTTATTTATATATATATAGATTCGATAATAATTTCGTCGTCGTCGTGACTCGGTTACCCCGGGAAGTCGGCGGTGGCGGCGGCGGCGGCACGCGCGTCTCTTTTTTTTTTTTTGTTCGCGCACGTAACACACTCGGTGGTATACGTCGTACGCGGCGTACGTCCGCCGTAATTATTATAATTATAAAACGAAACGGGCTTATCGGGTTACGGCGTTTCGCGGGTAACGTCGTAACACGCCCGCCGCGTCGCCGACGCTAACGAACGTCCATAACAGGGAGACGTAGGCCGTTTTCGTTTTCACGGCGCGCGTATTCGCTGATATTGGGTAATAATAATCCGGCAGCGAGTTAACGCGGTCGAACGTTGTTACGCCGCGGAAACGGACGGGCCGTCGGACGGGAGAAACGGCGGCGGAACCACGACGGTCGCTCGTGCCAATAATCGCCGTAAACGATCGACGCGAACCGACAAAAGCGCCGACGTCGGGGTACAGAGGCGTCACGGACGGCGCGAGCTAATCGCGTGGCTCGCGCGCGTACGTCCGGCCAGGGGGACGGTGTGTGCGCGTTGTGTTTGTAGTAAATCCGTACGCCGGCCGTACGTACCTAACCTAAACCCACCGCTGACCCTGCCCGCGGTCCGTGACACGCGCTGTTTTATCGTCGGCCGTGTTCGTCCGATCGTTTTATCGCGCGCCGATGACGTCGCCGTTCGGCGAAACGCGCGAACGTACTAAACACTCCGGCCCGGGTACCGAAAACGCGAACGCGAAGTTCGTGTCCCCCTACGTCGTTACGATTTCGACGGAAACGCGGCGGCGTAATACACGAACGGACGCTGCGTATATTTGAACGATCGAGCTGACGATAACGTCGTAAGGTGCCGTTAAAATAAAATACGGTCGACTGGATACAGTCGAACCTAACCGTTTACCGTCGCCGATTTACCGGTTCGTAATTTCACCGAAATTATAACCCCGTTCGCCGAAAACGCATTTCCGCTAAACCCCATAACCTCATACATCCGCGATCGGCATTGTATACTTGTTTTTTCTATACTAGGAAGCGAGCAGGGTATTGTGTACTTGCATTGATTTGTTACTCTGCCCCAAGCGTTAGCTCACTACCGAGGGGTGGATGTTACACGGAGTTAGGGACGTTACGGTTAGTTTGTGGGTCGGTTTAAAGTGAACATTTGTATGTCAGTTAGGGAGGTTTCTTTTTTGACCGTAATTCAACTGCCGGAATTTCGGAAATGTTTGGAACGCGGGAGAAGAGGATTTAAGTTTGGACAAAGTGGTCGCCATGTATTCCGAAATTAGTAGCGTGTTAGTGGATTTTACTGGCGTACGTCGGAACATTGGTTATTTGCCCGAGAGTCGAAGATTGAAGGGTTTCCATCGAGAGCCAAATTACTTTTAGAAATATCGGTGTCGTGTATTCGCGACGAATCAATTTAAAAGGTATAATTTTATATTCATCGCCCGTACGCGTGTTTCGTTTTTGTTTTCGACCAACGCAATTAACGCGAACACGTCGAGCCGAATATCCAATAACGCACGCGCGCGTACGAATCGTACCCTATTATTAGGTTAATCGAGGCCTTGTTCGGACGTTTCAAAACCCGAGCCGCCGGACGACACGCTGGCGTATCAATTTGTTGGCGCGTCGGCCGTTATTTATAATTACGGGCGATCTTCCAAACTGCGCACGCACGAAATTCGCCTTCGAGCGTGTAAACGCCGTGTCAGCAGACCCCACGTCGATAAGACGCGCCGCGCGAGATTTCGTCGAACGTATTTTGAGCGCGGCAACGTGCCGGTGGAATTCGGGCGGTTTTCGAAATCGGTCGAATCCGTTTGTCCCGGCCGGGTTCGAAACACGATCAGCTAATCCCACGTCGTGACGGCGAACCGCGCGGATTGCGTGCGGCGGTTACTATTTTTCGCTTAACCGAAACGCGGTTAAGTGGTAAATACGTACGTCGTGTTCTATAGGGGAACTCTTATCCGGGAAACGAATAACAACACATTTACGGGACGGGTTAACGAAACGCGTACGAAATAATTACGCAAAAACGATTTTTTTCCAACAACGAAAAGTCGAAATCGTCGGAGACGGAACGTGGGTGTCGCGCGAATTCACGCGCCTCGGTCGTAACGCGCACGAAAATCGCGTGTCGGTTTAAGTAAATATTAATTCGTTCGAGGTCGGACGGCGATAAATGAACGATCGCCAACACGGACGTACGCGTACCGCCGAGTGTACGCCGGGTGTACGACCGAGAAATATTTCGTTCGCGACGGCTTTCACGTCCCTTTCGCAACAGGTATAAAGCGCGTGTACGATTTTCGTTAACGAGCGCGTTGGTGAGGCACGTTTTCGCCGTTTGCTCGTGTCGAACCGCGGAACGTCCGTCGTCACACGACCTCGGTTCGTTAGCAACCAAAACCGAAATATTTCGAAAACCGTCGACGGGCCCGCGTAAACGAAATTGATCGCGAATGGGTCGCAAAACCGTCCGTTCGAGTCTTTTCGAACACGCGTTTTTTTATTTCGGTACAATTGCCGCCTGTGGTGGTGGTGGTCATCGTCGTCGTTTTTGGAACGATTCGATATTAATTATTTACGCGTCGTAGTCATATCCGTTCGAAGGCCTACGGTTACAATTTATAAATAACATCGGAATCGACCGCGTTACGATTGTATCGTGAAACATACGTGTACATTTAACCGCGAAGAAAAACCGGCTACAAAAACGTCAAGTGTGTATACAGAATCTCAAATTTTATGTCCGTTAATATATTACGTAGTTTCACGATAGCCTATTTAGATAAATATTCGTTTACGCGCGGACAACGTTGACTACGTCCACCCGGAATCATAAACTAGGCTCGAAACGTTTACGCGAACAACGTTTAATACCCCCCCCCCAACGAGACCGCGCACCTAGTAACGAAAATTTGTTCTCTTCAATATCAGACGCCTCGTCTATTTAACGTTAACGGCTCCCGGACGAATACGAAAAATGTGCGCCGAACGCGTTACGTTGTCCGACAATCGGTTACCTACGATAAACGTGCGCGGAATATGATTCGCAATCGTACGGTGTACAGTTGTTTCATCCGTTCGGTTCACGTACACAAATGGCCAATACGAAATTATCGTTTGAAATTTCGCCGCCGCGGCCGTCTCGAAATGGCGGGGAAAATTCGGAATGTCCACCAATTCGATAGTTGAAGCGAAAATTCCAGCGAGACTTAAAGGTAAAATAACGGTTAAGCTAGTTCGTAACGAAGTACGACGGGCGTTCGTTTCTAACCGTTCCCGGGGTGGTAATTTTGTCCACCGTTTACGTCCCTCCGGTAACGTACGTCGGCGGGACCGATCGGCCAGAAAATCTTACCTCCCCCCCTCCCCCCGGCCCGTGGCGTGACCGTTGGGGGATGGGCGGGCGGACCACGACGAACGTAACGCACGCGGGAATGTAGTCGGCGGCGCGTTTTTGTCGTCGCCGGTGGCTGTCGTCGGTCCGGACGTCGTTAATAATATTACGAAGAAAAGTCGTGCGATGGTACGTGCGCGCGTCGCGTGAGCGATACACGCGCACGCCGAACAAAGATCCACCGACGGATACGACGTATGTATGTGTGTGTGTGTGTGTGTGTGACGGGCGCGCGCACGTCGGCGGCGATCACCGGTGAACGAGTCAAGTGGAACGCCGCGGCAGGCTCTGGCGGGCGCGTGACCGAGCCGCCGTCCGGAATACACGACGGCGGGTGCGGCGAGGCCGTGGGAAACCCGAGCTTCTCTTCGGCGCCGACACGCGTATTTACCCCCCTCCCCCTTTTCCACCATTCGTTACCCCCCTCCCCGGTCGTTACGTTCGCGGCGCGCGTTACAAACACACACCGACCGAGTGGCGCGCGCCGAACTCGACGATATAATCGGCGGAAGAAAACGATCGGGAGTTTTCTTTATGCGAATACGCGACGTGACGTGTCGACCACGTAATCATTCGTTAATGAACCGTTTCTGTCCATCTCAAATCCTAAAACGTCGTCGACCTTTCGGGGGTTTTTTTGTTTTGAACCGGTAAAATTATCGTACGAATTTGTCCAATCCGTTGTACGCGATCGTCCTAACCTACCATATATACCGCGCGAACCCTTAATGTACGATATATTCGAATTTCGACAATTTCCGTCCTTGACGTGCGCGACGAGTAAAATAGACGGCATTTGCGAACGCCGTCGCAAAAACGCGAACGTCCGTCGACCGCGAGAAAGCAGAACGTCTTTCGATAATTCGAATTACGTAAGCCGTCCGTTGTTTTTCGAGAAAAATTAAATATAAAAACGTAAAAAAAAAAGGGATTTCGAGTTTTCGACAATCCCTACGTCGTTCGCGCCTGTGGAAACTTCGCTCAAACGGTAACGATCGAATTCGGCGCCTAAGTCGCCATATCCGAAATACGAAAACGTTTCGTACAATCAACCAATCCGAGTATTGCTTCCCGAATCCACGAGGATCAGACGCCTCGTGAATAACAACGTACACGTACGGGATTCGAGCGACGGGTTCGTTTTTTATACACAAGAGCTGTTTCGATGGCCGACAACGACGTGTATGAGCAGTCGGAGACGTCGGCACGATCGGATTTACGTCGTTTCGGCGTGGGCGCAACGGCGACACTGCCGGTATGACACGTGCGCCGGCACGCGCGTAACGAATCGGAAGCGCGCGTTTTGTCCGCCACAGAAGCCACAACGAGCCATTTACCGATTACCGTTTACGTTATTGGCAACCGACGCGAACGTACGGAAACGAATTGGCGCGCGCGCACGCTTCGGTATTCGGGGATACGTTACGGTCTCGTCGAACCGGTCCTCCGCAACAAAAATAACGACGAATAGTAGCGATTTCCAGCGGGATCGTTTTTTTTTTTGTTTTCGTAAAAGAACGTCGCTTTTAATTATACGATTTATACGGGTAATAATAACTAATAAGCTACGTGGAGGGAAAAAAACCCCCGAAGACGTAATAAAGTCGAAATAGACCGAACACCGCCGCCACCACCAGCGTCCCTTCCCCTAACGCCGACGGGGGCCGTAATTATGTACGCGTCAGAGGCGAACGCAACCCCCCGAGTTCTGACAGTTTCGCCCGAATGAATTATACGTCTACCCCGATCCCCCCTCATACTCCGTTTCCATTAAATAACGTCCCGTTTTACGACTCTTTTTCGATTACGAATTTACCGCGCTCGATCCGTTACGAACGCGCATTTCGGCGGCCGTTTTCACGAAATTCGAATTTATTTTACCGCCGTTACTACACTCCACGACAATCGTCTAACGGCGAACTCTAATAAATTCGCTTTCGGGCCGCGACTTGCTGCCGGGGTAACCGCTCGTTACCGTGATTACGCACGACGTGAACGTGTTTCAATCACCTGTTACGAAATTAAACACGAACCGACGTCGGTTAGACGCGCTTTGGTTATCGGTTACTATCGCTCTAGAATAACGAAAGGCATATAATCGAAGGTATATCGATAAAGGTCTATCGACGGTAAATTATATTTAATAAAACGCGAGAACGTCGCTGTTTTCACTACAACTAACAGGCGTCCGGTTAACTAAATATATTCAACTAAACGTACGGTTTTCAATAGCTACCGTCACGATCGGTATATATATATATTACGTACGTACACGATTTTTGACTTCCACTCGTTTCGAATTATTTATTGTCATTAAGGACGGCGACGTATTTTCGTCGTTTCTCCGTCCGTCCATAAATACGCTCGTTTCGACATATGGCGTAAAATAGCTATTATTAATAAACAGTAATCCCTCAAAACCCTCGCGGTTGTGCACTATTCACGTATAAATAAACGAGCGAAGATTTAACGTTCGCGGTAAATTGGATTTGTTTATTGGCGCAAAGGAAAAACGCTCGCGTAAACCGTTAAATTTTCCTATAGAAAACAATTGTTTGAAAATGGCGTATGGAACACGCTCGACGATATTCCGGTCATTGAAGGTGAGAACCGAAAGTGGTTGGATTCGAAGCGACTACGGGAGCGATAAGTTGAAAAGTATACGATTCTTATCTGCGTGTTCCGTTGCATAAAGACACGATGGGTCAAGACGATAGATAATAGTCGTTCGGAAACTAAGGGTTAATTAAGGTTAATTGACCGTACTCGGGAAAAATAATATATTATCGGAGGAATAATTTTCGAGAAATATTTTTATTGTTGCGACGCGGTCGTTTTCGGTTTTAACGTGGCTGATAACGAACGAGCGTTATACAATTCGGAATATCAAATTAATTTAACATTCGATAAATATGGTAGAACAATTGGACAGAAAAAAGGGGGTAATTTCGGAAAGATCTTTGTTCACATAGCTCGAAAGCGTGTAAATAAAATGTCGTACATATATATAGGTGAAACGTATAATTTCGTTACAACCGTTCCACTACGAAGAGAAGAGCGAGTATCATTATTTAGTCTTGGAAGAAAATAACGAAGGAAATACGACGTTGTTCGTGGGAGATAGCGGCACGCAGTCCATAATCATGTGGAACGTTCAGCGGAACTTCGAAAGTCGTAGATGAAGCTTCCGCGTTTCGTGGCAAAGTCGTGTACGGTAGTAGATCGGAGCCAAGATATTTTGTATATAATAGAAGGCGACGAGGGCGACGAATTATATTTATTTTATACGAGTCCAGCGAATTCGTATTCCGGACCGAGACGAACAACTTTCGAAATCGAAAGTACGTAAATCTCACGCGCGTCGTCAACGTCGGTAATTATACGCGCACGCGCGTATTGGCGACGTGTTATATTAGCTAGTAGGAACGTAAGGTTTTCGTGGCGAAAAAATGGTTGAACACATCGTGAAAGACAATTTGTCCACCGAAAAATTCACGAGATTTTCCCACTGCGCGCGATCGTTTCTCTGACTGTTCCGTGTTGCGTATATACAAATAATTACTTTTTCGCGTAATTCAATTTCGTTTCGCGCCTATTTACAACCATATTTCGATAATACGATTTTTTCTAAACACGACGTGCCATTTACATTGCGTACGACATCACTTTATAAGAATCGAAATGTGCCACTGAGTAACGAAACGTTCGTGGGACCTTTTGCCCGTATAGAATTTGTGTATACGAAGTCGGGATCGCGCAGCGAAATAATGGCGCGGACGTAATGACGGGTACCGACGATATCCTTTTGGGCGCTGGCCACGGGCGTATCGAACACGCTCGACGATATTCCGGTCGTCGAAGGCGAACCGAAAATGGTTGAATTCGACGTGGCTACGGGAGCGGTGAGTTGAAAAGTATACGCGATTCGTGTTACCGAATTGCTTAGCGACGATCGTTTTCTTTTTCTAAAAACGAAAATAAATAGACGCGTCGGCCAATAAGGAAGTAGCAAAAGAACCACGAGTGTCGTCGCGGACCCGCGTCGCGTAACGTTTTAGTGACTACGCGCGTCGTCCTTTATGACGGTCGGCGGCTACGCGACAACGATCCGACACGAACGGACGGACGGGTGTTTGGCGAACGCGGTGGGTGGGCGTGAAAAATTCGTAGAAAAACCCCCGGCTTCGTATTCGATCGATCGGTCATCGGTCCGGGCACCCACGACGTAATTATAGTAATAATAGCGTGGCCGCGCCGCTTTAGACTGCGAAGCGAATTCGCCGCGGTATCGCGATAGTGATTATCGTTATTTCTTCGGCGGTCGTCCGTAAGAAAAACAAAAAAAAAACCGAAAATCCGTGTACGACGACGTGCCGTCACCGCGGCTGTGAAATCTCACGAGTTTCCCGTGTTTACATAACCGTTAAACGAAAAAATTCGAAACTAAAAAACGTACCCACGACGAATACGAGCTCAGTGTACGTGAGTGTGTGTGTGTGTGTGTGTGTGTGTGTGTGTGTGCGCGTGCGTGTACACGCGCGCGTGACAATGAATCCCAAGCCTAGTGAGCGCGCGCTCGTCAGACCGACAACGACGAAGACGACGAAGACGGTACGTAGGAGGTGGTGGCGGACGGCGATGGTACACGTACGCGACGACGACGAGAAGTGCGTAGAAAAACAGAGCCTCCGGGGTCGAAGAGATCCGAAAGTCGAAACGGCAGGTGTACGAGCGCTGTCATATTATAATCCCCCCATTCCACCTCACACCTAAACGCATACACGCGCACGCACACACACACACACACACACACACACCCGACCCGTTTCGACCCCTGCGTCCGTCGACCGGTCTTCCACGCGCAAGCACGCGATCACGAACCAAACGGACCGGCTCCACACGCGCATAATTATATACGTATAGACGTACGAGTAGTATTTGAATCCCATCTTCTTAAGCCGTTGTTGTGTGCCGCCACCGCGTAACCGTATAACGTACGACTACGTAATACGAAGAAACAAACAGCCCGGACGTGTGTGTGCGCGCGTACGACGGGTTCCCCCTCCCACCCGGTACCTGACCACGGGTGCGGCACGCCGGTCCGATATTCAATTTTAACCGGACGAATTTTCGACGTTAATACTTTATATTTTAGGTTCTCTAGGCGATCACGGAACTCGTATCGTTTGTTCGTTCGTTATTCCTTTGACTTGTATTCGTAATATGTACGTAATATGTTCGTATATATATATATACGATTTGTTAAAAAAAAACCAAAAATTACGATAAGCGTTCGCGAGTTCGTTGTTATTGTTTGCCTTTTGTTCAACAAGGATACACATGGTTGGCAAATCGAAAACTACGTTTCTTTAAACTTGGCCGCGGGACGGGAATTTTTTAGCGTTCATAACGCGTTCAAATTTCGTATATTTCTTCGTCCTAACTTACAAACGAATAGTAGCCGATATTCGGCTTATTTCATTACCGCGTATTCAATATGTTCTTTAATACAGCGTAATTTATGCGTTGTGGGATCCGAGTGTATCGGTTTTACAACTTGTTTTCTATCGTTTTTATTTTATCGTAAACGTCTTTTCATGTTCACGCGTGCTCATCCGATCCTGAAATACGTTCCGGTAGCGAATCGTACGTACAATCCAGTTGGCGCGTTTTTCGATTTCCCCGGGGCTGGTTCCCCGAAGCGCGATTAAAAATAACCCGCGAAAGAAAATCGGTAACATTTTCGTTTTGGACGATTTTTGTACTTTATTTTTCGCGACTTCCGAAACAATAGTAAAATTCTAGAGTTCTCGTCTCGCATCTCTCGCGTTCAAAATAAAAACGACAATTCGTACGCAACGCGAAAGGGTAAGCTACATAATTTTAGGGCTCGTGTAAACAATTCGATATTATTCTTACGCGGAATTCTCTTTTTACACATAAAAGCGCTTTTATTCTCGCAATATTTCTACTGGCACGCTAAACGGCGCCAATACACTGTTTCGTAATAGTATAGGCGCACTCGTATGTATATACAAAACGTTTCGGACTCGAGATATAATTTCCCGGGTGTTAGGAGAACAATGGGCGGCTCGTATCGTGTACGTCAATGGGAAGCCCGTAATTCGACGCTTTAGTTTACGTAAATACGACGACGCGTCGTTATCAGCGTTCAGATTGCGTTAGAAACGTTCGAATGTAGGTTACGGCGTTTCCGCCGTGGTCACCGCGTGGGTTCTTCGAAACGCGGCAGCGAATACGGCGATATCGTCCTGCCAAGTACGAGTTTCGCCGACGGACGCGAATTACGCCCGAATTCGAAATTATTTCGATAGCTTAAACGTACCCGATTCGCGTCGCCGGTATATTGTTTCACCCGGAACGTTACCCGCCGTGTTTGGAAAATGTCGGCGGGACGTATTGCCCGGCAGTTTCGGAGCGCATTCGATCCGTACGTACGTTATTCAGGCCGTGGCGGGGGGGAGGGGAGACGCGACACTCGGTCGATACGTGAACGCAAGTTATAGATCCCCGTCGTAACGATCGCCGAAAAATTGACCGTTGTCTCGTACGTATTAGTAGCCGTTTTATAATGGCGTATCTGTACGTGCACGCGCGAGCGTTATAATTCCTGCGCACACAAAATCAAAAGAAAACGAGTTTTTAAAGAAAACCGTATAGGCATGCCGCCGCCGCCGCCGCCGCAGTGGCAGGTGGCAGGTGCAATCTCGTCGCGACGGCGTACGCACGCGCGTCGGTTTTCAGGTCTTCACGACGGTTATTTATTTTTTCCTCTCTCGGGCTCTCCCCTCCCGCCACTACAATCATCGCCACCGTCCGCCCGAGATGATGGCCGCAATGACAATACTATCTGAACCGGAGATCAAGTACACCCGAATTCTTTCGGTACCTCGGCCGGGCGCTCGCTTTAACGACCGATCGCGAATGGACACGCGCGCTCCGTCCGGGCGGATTTCGCTTTTTACGTAGGCCACGCGAACGTCGCCGTACGCAAAACGGTACCGAGTCTCGCTATTATTCCTATTCGCCGTACGTTATTTACGAGCCGACCGGCCGATCGGCGATAATATTCGACCGTGTCCGTCGTCGTTATTATTACATCTACCCTCGTTACACGCTCACACACACCCACACACGCGCACACCCTTAGTATTCGTTTTTTCGTCTTATTACCACTCACTTTTATAGCCTATATCGCTAGTGCCACCGTCCTGTTATTATTATTATTATTATTATTATTATTCGACAAAAACGTGCGACGCAACCCCCCGAGGGCGGATCCGACTTGCCCTTAACACCTGATTATGTATGTATATACGTATATATCGCGCCCGAGTCTTACAACGCCGCGGTAATCACGTTACGTTGCCACTTGCCGCGCGACGTACTAATCACGCCGTATACGGCGCCGACGCCGGTCGGCGACGAGCGTTATCGGTTAGGAACCCTCGCGCGATATCCGCGGCACCGGCTCGCGGCCGTTGTCCGTGTACGGACCGCGCGTTAATTGGAAATTATTTGGCGGCCGCGTTCGTCGTTTCCTTTTCGAAACGAAACGCGTCGATCGCGCGCGCCCGTTACGATTAGAACGCGTGTAATTGCCACCGACCTGATTACTTTCGCGGCCTCGCGCGCCAATAGGAACCGTTTGGCCGTTTACACGCCGCCGTAACATATAGCTACGCGCTAGTTATCACGCTAGTTACGCTCTGGCGAAAATCCGCTTACGCCGATTTCAAGTACGACTTTGGCCCGCGGTCGGTACCTGTCTACGTCGCGTGTTTAAAAACCGTCGATCACGGGGGAATTTTACGTTCGGAACGCTTTAAAAAACGTTTCCGGTTTCGAACGTAACCGTCCGTCATATTATACGCGACGCGTGTGTATTCGCGCGAGTCCACGCACAGTCGGCCCCGCAGCATTTCGCCCGACACCCCCGCCGCGCGTATACGGACCCGTCGGAACCGGAACCAGACCAGACCGTGAGCGTTTCCTAAAATTACGTAATTTAATAACGGATCGCTACGCGGTATTTTCGGCCGCGTACTAGTGTCGCGCCCGAAATTCCAATATTATCGCGTTACGCAACCGGCGGCGGCGACGACTGGTTGTCGTTAATCAATCGCTGTCGCGCCGCGGCAAAAGCGAATAACTCTCTGGCTATCCGGCCACCGACGGCCGTCACCCCTGATAATTCGACGGAATATCGGCGGACAGCGACCGGCGTTTCGCCTCCGTTTCGGATTTTCCGCCAAGAGTTCGCGCACCGTCCGGCGGATGCTTACGACGACTTTGAAACTTTTCAACGCGCGTACTCTACCCGAGCGCTTACAATAACGGGTTTACACCGCCGTTCCAATTATCGAAAACTAACCGTTCGTGTCGGTAGTAACGTAAATATTACGTAAATTTGTCGATATCGGATATTAACAACGACGTTAATCGCTAAGGTTAAAGTGTTACGCCTCAATACGAAAACCTATTGTTTTACGCGCGTTTTCGAATATAAAACGATTTTTAGGTTATTCACGTACGCGCGCGTATCGCGTCCGTAAACCGTGTAACAAATAATCATTCCTCGGCCGATACGCGTAGGAATATAAAACGTCGTTGAAATTGTCGCGTGTGTGTACATCCGTCGCATTCGATGTGACCAAGTGAAGTCAACTCAGCTTTACCGAAATGTGACCAAGCTCGTAATCGTTCTCGAAAACTACTCGATCGTTTATAATAGACGGTATCACGTTAATAAAAGTTTTCGAACGCCAACGATCTTTTTACTCAAAAAAAGACGAAAAAAAATCGCCGAAAAATTCACGCACACGCACGTATAATATTGTAATATTAACGTTTTTATTGGGAAATTCGTCCGTAAAGGTTAACGGAGATTGTATCTCGAGTTTTTGTATTTTACAGCTGCGTTTTAAAACTTTAATACACAACGGTATCGACGTTGAACAAGACATTGATGTATTAGACGGCGGCCGTTATAAAAAACGAGTGTACATTCGATACCTTACGTAGTCTCGGATTGTGATAAACCTCTTTCCCCGCCTCCCGCTCTTCCTCCCCCCCAATCCCAAAAGACCTACGCTAAATATTCGGTTTCTGCTACAGTGGTTATTGGATAAACGCCCCGTTATTTGTAAGGCGGGTGTACGGTAGATGAAAAGGTGTATTTGTACCTACCTGGCGCAAAAAAGGAAAACACCGATTATAGTACGTACGCGTACACGTATAAACATGAATAGCCTGTCATTTCGTATACCGATATAAATAAATATATATATATATACACACACGCTTTAAACAAAACTCCATTCCCTTCGCCATTGTTGCCGGGTTGCAATTAGAATCGCTGCTGGAGCTACAAACCCTATAACCCTAAAAACCGAGTTAATAATTTAAGAAGCGCCCGGGGCAGGTGAACATTTTCGAAGTGACGTTTTGAAAAATTATATTCGACCCGAGTTTCCATTCGAGAATGACAAGAACGCGCGCGTCTCAAACTCGTATACTACGGATTCGCTTCTCACATGGCCGCCGCGGTTGCAGCGAGGGTGACAATTTAACTATTGGAACGCCGGACTTTCCAGATAAAGGCGGAACCGATCGCTCCGCCGTACTAGACCGGGACTTTCGATCGTTTCGATTTACGAAAAAAAAAAAAAACACGAAGTTCGAACGAAAGATCGTCAAAAATAACAAATCCGAGATCGATATACGTAGGTCAGGAGGCGAGGTAGGCTATTACATTAGTATTTCCGCGGCTTTATGGGTAATAACATTTTAAGCGCGCTTAAAAATACTAAACGTATAATTGCTAAATTTAGGAAAGCCCCGATTCACGAACGAGCTATATACGCGTTTTTTTTTCGATTCGTAAATTATACTTTTAATCGACGAATTACAACAATTAAATTTACGAAATGTGACGGCGTATAGTCACTGTATGGTGTGTGTTTTACGTTACAGAGTAACGACATAAATCTACAAAAAGTCCGTTCGACAATAATCTGGCTCGTCGTAATAATTCGTTTTCACGGCGATATAATCGTCGACGTCGGTTTCGAACGTCGCCGTTGATGGATTCCCATCAACGTTCCTTCAAACGATACATAAATAAATAATCGTTTCGTGAATCGTAAATATTATTCTATACTACCAACGCGTTTTTCGTTTTCTAAAAAAAAACGAAAAAAAAAACCACGCACGACGACGAATCGTACCGATTACGTACGTTCCAATTTAACGCGAATGTTCAAAAACGGTGTCCCGACGGTTTTTCGAATAAACGTATACGGTTGTTGATTCGATCGCTTTTTTGGCTGTTCAATTGCGCCCAAGAATCAAGATACTTGACATTTCGAACGGATTCGTCAGAAAACACGACGTTTGAAAACACGTCACAATTCACGGTGTAGCGCTACTACGCGATGTTTAGTGCGAATCCACATTTCCTTAAACACCTACTATATATATATATATATTTATATATATATAAGTTTGACGCGGGCGCGAGTTAGTACACAGTAAGTAGTCATTTTCGAATCGACGGCGATCGGCCGATTTCCTTGATCGGAGAACGGCGAAGAACACCGCCGTCGTATTTTACCTTGGAAAATTGTACCGTTCACGGAGTCCGCGCGAGGCTTTTGGTACGAGCGTCGGACGATCGCCGTAATTTTAATTACGAATCCGGTCGTTATTACGTAATTGGCGATCGCGGCGAAACGCGTAGGGATATAATTTATTCGCGCGATTTCCACCGGTGACTGGCGAATTGCGACGCGATAATATAATTCGTTCGGCGCTCGCTCGGTACCTGTAAATCACAACCCCGCCGATCCATTCGCGAAATACGTTATAACGTAATAGCCATTATTATGTAGTCGGGTGTTCTAAACTCGAATTCCCGACAATGCGCGCACGCACTCGAGGTGTTTACATAGCTCGGCGCACCACGAATAATGTTTTTTTACGTTAACGCGCCTCTAATAATTCCCGCCTCTGTTCCGCCGCGGTTGCCGATCGAAAACGGGCGTACGTACGACGCGCTCGCTCGACGATAACAATTTTGGCCGGAGGCCAGGTAAGTCCGAAATTCCACCACCCCGTGTTTTGTAGGCGTCGCCTCGGCAAAACGGGCGAGCGAGCAAGGTGCAACAAGTTAATGACGGGGCCCCGTCGTCTTTTTACACCTGGCCGACACAACAACAATCTCGGTCGGCCCGTATTTTCGGTGTGTGTATTATAACACACGTTCGGCACCTCGGTAACAACGCGTGGTTAAGGAAAATATATACATTATACAAATATTAAACGCGCGTAATCGTGAAATAAAAGAGAACCGGAAAAATTGGCCCGTGATTATATACGTCGTATTGTAGCCGTTGTTCTTGGGTCGTTGTTTATAATGATTATCGCGGTCGTTATCAGAAGCCTGCCTCTTTCGTGTGATCATTAACGCGTCGGTATTCGCCCGACGTTACGCCTTTTTTATCGAGACAAAACGGAAAAACAAAACGACAGACACCGCGGTGTTTTCTACGTCCCGAGGCCGCAAATCGAAATGGCCTACGGACGATTCGTTGGCGCGGACCGGTAAACGGACGACAACCGTCCGGGTTATTTGAGACGCGTACGAAATTTCGGACCATTGCGGTATCGCGTTTTACCGAGCACTACGTAAATTGTAACGATTAGAGTAGAATTCGAACTCGATCGTCGATAAAAAAAAAAATAATCGTTCGACAACGGAAGCGCGATGAATACGTTCGAATTTCGTTTGGCCCTCCGAAATCACAGCGTGTATTATGGTTTACTACGTTTCTATCGATAGTTACGTTACATATAAACAGTGGCCGACCAGTGGCAGGGCTAGTTTATAAAATAAGTCCGTACGTTTTTATTTACTGTCGATTTCGAAGCGAGAGCAAAAATGCGTTCATAATTGCCTTAAACTGTTCGTTAAGCGAATACGTTGTACTCGAATACAAGACGCATTTTTACGTTATAGCTATAACGTTTATTATATTATTTATAATTTACAGTTATACTTTCGTATTTGGATTGAAAAAACGATTATTACGAAAAACGCGCGAGTGTGTGTATCTAAAACCAATAATTTTTTTCTTTCCATCAGAATCTAAAGACTATAGGACGCGTTATACACAGTTTTCCTTCGCCTTGTCTATAACCGTCTCTCCAATTTCCCGTATATGTATTGGGTCGCGCGCTTCGCGTACGGTTTAAACGTTCGTTTATCCACTTTTCATCCAAGTTTGAAACCCTCGAAACTTTTCCATTTTGACAACCGTGATTTCCCGTTTTTGTTCGACCGTTACGTAAATATATCGACGACGGTTCTTTTACAAACCGGGTTGATTTCGAATTTCTCGCGGGACGGCGGATAACTTTCTAAAAAAAAAAAAACGCTACGCGTCGATATCGCCGAGTCCGGTGATCGTTCTACACAACGACGAAAAATTGCCTTCGGCGAAACCGAACGGGATCGCGGATTTTCGTATTCCGGCAAAAGCGCGACGGCGGGACTTTAGAGGCGTGCCCGTTCGCCCGGATCCCGTCGTCTCTCGGCGCGAATTCACTTACATCGGCGGTATCGCCCGTTCGACCACTACCGCCACTACCACCGGGTCGTAGTTAACGGTGGCCAATAAACGCACGCCAGCAGACACCTTTTGCCTCCTCCTCCTCCTCCTACCCTACTTAATCCCGGAAAGCGGAGCGATTATTACTATGGCACGGCGGAAGGGAAATCGAGACACGTTCGGAGCCGACGGTGTTTTACGCTCGGACGGACGCGCACAATGTGGGTCGCCCGCCGCCGTCTTACACGCGCGCGCCGAGTAACCGGAGATGTAACCAAACCCCATTGTACCGGGTGGGTGGTTGGGTGGGAGTGAGGGAGGTTATCCGCAAAATAATATTTCGTACACGCCGCGCTCGCGCGCGCTCCAGCCACAATGGACGACGAAACCGACGTCGGACGATAATACCGCCGGGGCCCCGTGTTTATTTATTTATTATTTCGTTTCCACCGCGTCCGCGTACGTTTACCGAAACTACCCACCACCGGCGCGGACGGAATCATAATGGACTTACCCTTCGTTATTATTATTATTATCGTCGTCGTCGTCGTCGCCGGTACGTATTATACTATTATTATTATTATCATCGTCGTCGTCGGTATTGTTGGTGTATAAGAAGACGAAAAAAAACACACACGCGAGGGACGGATTATTGGTGGTAGCCCGGCGACGACGAGGAGACAATGACGACCTCGTCGTCTTTTTGTTCACGGACACCCGCGACCCGACAGTGGTGTCCAAAACGGTCCGGGACGAACAAACGGCCGCACTACAACGGTAACGCGTTATTGGTAACCACCGGGCTCGTTAATAAATCGCCTTTTTCCCTAAGCGCGCACGACCGCCCGGCACCGTACTTACATATATACGCGCGCGCGCGTGTGTGTACAATATGCAGGCGCGTAAGTAGACAGAGGCTCACCGCCCGACCGACCGAAACACGGCCGTCGTCACGGCGTCGGCGGGTCCGCGCAGATGCTCCGTGAAATCTTTACGTTGCCTGTACGCGGTTCGTGTCCGTCATCGTACGATCCCCCTCACGCACCTCTCATCGGATGCGATTTTTACGCACAAGCGCGCGCGCGCGCACGGCGTATACGATACGCGCGACCTATCAAAGGCCAAATGAAACGTTTGAAAAGAAAATTCGTTATTTTTCGCCCGGGGGCGATGGAAAACGAACGAAAATGTTTACGTACACCGGTGGTGCCGATTTTATGAAATCGACGGAACGAAAATCAAATTATTCGTTTTCGTTCGAAATTCGTTATTGTTATTACATTTTTCGGACGGAGCCTACGATTCGGGCAGGAAACGCGCGACGTATTATACTTCGAACGTTTAGTCCCAAGTACGATGGCTTAAAGACAGCTAACGGACAGACAAACTCGTTTGATGGTGTCCGCTCGCCGAGCCCCGTCCAATATTCGCTTAAATAAACGTACACGTACAGCACAGTAAAGACGAATAACCGCGAGTAATTTTGAAAAACAATCGGAAGGACGCCAATAAATTTGTTTTGTTTATCGTTTACGCTTAAATTTCAGTTTCGTAATAGGAAAAAAGTCTCACGCGATACTTAATAGATACAACGGATAAATCTATCGGTTATCGTCGCGTCCTAAAAGCGTGCCTCCGACGGGAGAAAAGTTGTTAGTAAACGACAATTAACCGCGGTGGTCGGGGTGAAATTTTAATATGGAAAAAGGAATGTTCGCCAATTAAACACCACCACCGCGCTCGCCACTGTCACGAACTTTCCTATATTCATTCGTCGGGGTCGCGATATTTTCGTTTTGAAGCGTACCGGCTTTTTTCACGGCCTTTGCACGGTCCACGACAACGCGACCACGGCGGTCGTACGCCCTCGATGCAAACCGTAATCCGCTCGAACGCGCACGAGGCGTACCTGTGCCGGTTTTAATCGTCGTACGACCGTTTCGTCAAGTTTTTCGGTTCTGAAGTGTCCCACGAACGTTAAAACGACGTAAACGCGTTTTTCGTCACTTTTGACGGGACACTAAGAGCGATTCGATCAATAGGCGAGCGCGCCGAGATAACCGCGACGGAAGACAATACGCTCGTTATTTACGCAACGTGCACACATACGAAATACGCGTAAATAACGACGAAATCGACGCGAAAACAATTCTTATCTCGGCTTTTCCACGCGCACGCGCGCGTCGGCTATAATTATAATTGGAAGCGCGTACCGGGCGCGCCAATCGAATTTCACGTGGTGCGCGGATGTCGTCGATATTTCACTTCGGTCCTATTTTGTGGAACGTCCGTTTCTATCCGTCGGCCGAACGACAATTCGTCATCTAACTGTGTTTACGGACGCCCGGAGCGTTGTGTTCGACGGAAACTCGTTAGAACAAACGTTATGGCGCCGATGGCGCGAACGCTACAACAACACGATTTTCGATTAATTGTTCGTTTCTTTGAAAAAATACCGCCTCCTCCGCCACCTCCGCCCGTCGATATAGTCCACTAGCTCGTTAAATAAATAATCGATCCGTATCTCGTCGTTTTCAACAGTCGTCGCCCAACCAAGTGTGTACAATTAGGGTACAACAAGAGCGCCGCGACACGAAATTATTAATTATAATTTTTGGCGTTCGTTATTCGTTAAATCGGTCCAAACGATAACCGTTACGGTGCCTACGTTTTCGTCGCATTACAATCGACCTGGCCGAATATTATTCCCGACTTTGTATTAAATCGTTAATCTAAGCGCGAGTTCGTATTTTTGTTGACATTAGCCGATAAGATAAATAATTTGTACCGTAAGCGTCGTGTCGTTTTTACACAAGGACCGAGGCCGATAAAAATCGTGTTCGAAGTATTTCGAGAAACGAACGCGGTCAATTTTCGGATAATTACGGAAAGGCGAAATCGTTTCCCGGGAATATTATTGAAAACGTCCACGCGCGGTCGACAACGAAAACGTTTTTGAATTTGCCGCCGTGCGTACGCGGCTAGTTATTCAGGAAACGAGTGTTGTCGTTTAAGGTTTTTTTTTTTATAATAAAAATTGTCGCTCACGTTAGGTCAGTCAGTCAGCACTCGGTACCTGCACTCGACAAACGCGCACCTACGTCGTTTACGAACCGCGTATATAAGATTGCTGCCGCCAATTCCGGTGAATCAACCACGCTGAAGACAACGTCGCGGTTCCTATAGAAGTTACTCGGCGACGAAACCAAAATCGTCTAATAACAATTTACGTACGAAACTGTTAACGAATCGTTTTTTTCGGTTCGCTAAAATTACGCTAACCAAAACGTGTACAAATCCAATTGTATCGTCCGTTTCGAATAGCTTTTTTTTTTTTTTTTGGTACGAACATAACGGAATGACGCGTGCGCAAATACGCTTTGAAGACAATCTCTAGGGGTAATTCTAAAGTTGTTTGTTTTCTTCTTGTTAGCAACTTACGTTCGTTTCGGGCGAAATACGTTCGAACGATTAGGCTAGGAAAATCCCGAAATTCCGCCGACAAATGGGTCGAGGTGTAAACGATTAAGACGACGGCGCAACGACGATCGAACTATTAAATTTATTAGCGACTCGTTAACGGTCTTTACCCCCTCATCCGACCACGATAACGTTATAATCGTCACAGACGCGCCCGGTGGGGCGGACGTCCGTCGATGGACGGATAATACGCGTAAGAGATACGAAACGAAAACGTTGGAACGAATTATCGGAAGGGGAACGTCGT
This sequence comes from Geopemphigus sp. TES_GeoC_2020, assembly GCA_025469175.1. Classification (NCBI taxonomy): domain Eukaryota; kingdom Metazoa; phylum Arthropoda; class Insecta; order Hemiptera; family Aphididae; genus Geopemphigus; species Geopemphigus sp. TES_GeoC_2020. The sequence goes on from JAIPRN010000768.1 coordinate 49,162, forward strand.
CGGGTGGAAGTCCGTTTCGTATGTGGACACGAGACAGCGTTTAACGGTTGGGTTACATGTTTCGTTTTCCGTTCGTCGTCAGGTGGCGACGAGGGGAAGCGAACAAACACTGGCGGACGACGTGTCGTCGTAACCAGAAAACTAAGCGTCGTACTCGGGTGTGGCGGAATGTGATTGTGGGAGGGAGAGGTTCAGCTCAGCTCAGCCGCCCGACAATAAACGGAAATCCTAAGTAAACGCGAACACGATGTTCCGAGTGATTGCAAACCCGTCCGGTCCCGTCCTGGTCGGAATATATTTGCGTACGTTAAATGAGGCGCGGCAGGTGCTCCGCTATCGCGCGCGCGTATTTCCGTTTTCTGCGACGATTATACACTTTGGCGGAGTTACCGCGCCGGAATACGGTTTCGACCTTGCCGATTGATCACGGTGAACCACCCCGGAACGCGCGACGGTGGCCGATATTTACTGGAATTTGATCTACGGAAATTCGCCGGGATAAGCTGATCGGCGCGACAATAAAAGGCTCGTGCCGCGCAAACGAACATTTCGTACGTCGGTTCCCGATATTAAAACGCGCGCGCGTGCGCGGGAATTCGAAATTCGGCGTTTCTCGCCGTAACAATGACCGCGTTGATTCGGCGGCTCCCCCCCACGGCCGACACGCGTGGCGCGTCGGCATCGGCCCGGTTAGACACGACCGGGACACGGTAATATATTTCGGGGACGAATCGGCGGCACGAGCGCAAGTCACCGCGACCGTCGCCGTCGTGCCTGTACCACCCGGTGACGAGTTGAAGGCGGTGGTTTGCGGAGGAGACGGCGGCGGCGGCGGCGGTTTCGGTCGCGCGACGGTCACGAGCGCTCGTTTCCCCCTCTCACATCCACCCGTCGCGTGTGTACCACCGTCGGCCAGCACCTGTACGTGTGACCGCCCCGTGGCCCGTGTACGTTCGGCGTGTGTGTGTGTGTGTGTGTGTGTGTGTGTGTGTATGTGTAAGCGCGCGCCGCGTCCGTCTTTTCATTTCGTTCGTTTTCGGCACGGAAGCAGCGCCGTCCGATCGGGTCTGCCGCTTATTGCGCGTTTCACTACCACGCGCCACGGATCGCCCGGGTGGTCCACGACCGTTGCCCGAGTTCTATTTTCGTCGTTCATTCGTCGTCGTCGTTTCGAAAATTACGCTCGTTGCGCGCTGTTCGGGAAAACGTATCGATCGAAATAAACCGAGTTTCTTCGTTTCGTAGGACGTCCGCGTGTTCGTTTCGCCGGCACGATGACATCTGGAGTCGCGGCGGCCGCCGATCCATTGTCGCAGGGATCGCCTTTGGCCACTGACGCGTGTAGCCAGAAAAAGATCAACGAAAACAACCGACGGGTAAGTACCGAATATTTATATACATTTATACATATATATATATATATATATATATATACACATACGTATACTCGATCTACGACGTAATTTACTCAGTAGGCTACGTCGACGTTTAGTAAATTAATATAATTTATATTATAAATATTATTATTATAATTATATTACGCAAATATAAATATCGTTATTTATATATAATATACGTTTGTAATTTAATAAGCAAATACCGATCGAGGTAAAATACGTCGTAACCGTATTAGTTATTATTTATTTTCTCGATCTAATCTCTATTATTGAAAGCTATGTTCGTTTCGTCCCTATAAAAATCCAAATTTCGTTCGTGCCTTTTAATTACGTTTTCACTATTGGTCGACATTTCGTGTTGCGCGAATATGCCGCTTTTAATATCGAATCCGTTATAGGGACGCCGTACTACGATTACTTTGTCGGTATTTTCGTTTTCGAACGGACCGAAAACAAAATTACTAAATCTGTGTACGTAAAATCGCGAAAATAAAATATCGAATCTACCCCGTAAGCGCAACAATGTGTTAAATTTACGGCGAAAATACACCCGAAACTCGTCCGTGTTTCGTCGTATTCTCCGTTTAATTACATTTTCGAAAATTACTCGAAAAATGATTCCTTTAATCGTGACGTATTGAACGTATTTCCGGTACGGCTCGTCGTATTTACCGAAAACAACTCTATGGCGACCGTTGTTCGAATAGGCGAGCCGATATACACGACGACGAGACGCGTTTGGTTCACGAACGGTACAACAGGTGGTCGACCACCGGGGTGTAGGCAACACGTTACGCTCGCGTGCGTAGCGATTTTACCGGTGGGTCGCGTGCGCGGCGGCCACGTTGCTGTTGTCGACGATTTTCGTGAACGGGCCGGCCGACCTTTAACTAGAAAAACCCGAATCGGGCGTGGTTTAATACTACGGGCGTGTTTCAATGTTGCAGAGCAACAAACCGATAATGGAGAAGAAACGACGGGCGAGAATCAACAATTGTTTGAACGAACTGAAAACGCTAATATTGGACGTGACGAAAAAAGACGTAAGTATTTGGGACGACGGGACGTACCGTAAGGGTACAATAATCGTTGTAACCGTTGCAGCCGGCCAGGCACTCGAAGCTGGAGAAAGCGGACATACTGGAGATGACCGTCAAACATTTGGAGTCCGTGCAAAGGCACAACGCGGCGTTCACGGCGGCCGCCGAGTCGGCGGTGGCGAACAAATTCAAGGCGGGCTTCGCCGAGTGCACGAACGAGGTGAGCCGGTTCCCGGGGCTCGAGCCCCGCGTCCGGGACCGTCTCGTGCAGCATTTGGGCGCGTACTTCGACAACGACGACGGCACGGGAAGAACGGCGCCGCCGGCCGTGCCGACGTCCCCGGAACCGTCGGGTCTCCAGCTGCGCCTGGACTCCAGCCAAAATTCCATAGTATTGGGCGCCGCGGGTTCGGGTCGCGGTGTCCAACTGGTGCCCACCAGACTGCCGAACGGCGACATCGCTCTCATTTTGCCGTCTAGGCGGCCCACCGCCGCCGCCGCCGCCGCCGCCGCCGCCGTCGAACAACAAACCGTAGTGGTACCGTCACCCGTCGTCGCCGTGCCCACGCCACCGTCCACCGTCCGGTCCGAGTCGTCGTCCTCCGGTACGGAATCGCCCGCGCCCGACGACCGGCCGTCGTCGCGCTATTCGTTGGGTAGTAGCAGCAGCACTAGCGGCGGCAGCACCTGTAGCACCAGCGGCGGTTGCGACGACGGCGCGGACACGGACGGCCAACCGGAACTGCCACTGGCGTTGGCCACCGCCACCACCGGTGGCAAACACCGAAGCGACGACCAACAATCCGATATCGAACAACCTTGGCGACCGTGGTAACCACCGTCCTGTAGCGGTTTTAACCGTTGAACCGGACGGGGATTTCCGTTAATTGGGCGCGGGCCTAGTTCCGTTTTGTATTCGTCTAGCGCGAAGAACACCCCATATCGCGAAATTCGGTCGCAGGAAGAAACAAAAGGCTGCTAGCGAGTATAAAATCGCGCGAGATATTACTAAGTGTACACGCTCGCGCGTGTTCGTTTTCGCGTCGTTTTTACGCGCAACTACGCGTAACGTTCAAACGATCGAACATTTTGCGCCATGTACACGCCCGAACGGGACGTGCGCAATTATTTCGCCGGCGATTTTCGTTTCGCGATAGAATCGAACGTGCGAGAATGGCGTAAACGATTCGTTCCCCCGCCCGACGATATTTTTGTCGTCGTTCGATCGTCTTCGTTATCGGGCGATTAGTCCGTACGATTCGCGTTTACCTATATTTATAGGTAAAAAACTCCGAACGGGAGAGAAACTCGCGTGAAACTCGCCCGCGATCCCGTCGTTTTATTAAATTTATAAATTTTTACGTTAAATTTTACGCCGTCAACCGATATATATATATATATATATATATATATATATGTGTGCGCGTCCTAAATGTTTATCGCGCCTCGACGACAACAATCACATTGTCTTCCATTCGACCTTGATAAGGTCCGTCTATTAACTACGAAAACGAATTCACGGCGTTGTACAATATTATGTGAAATGTATTTTAATTGTTCGATACGATTAAGTAATACGATTTTGTTATAAATGTACAGTTTTTTTCATTATATATTTATATACTAAGATCGCGTTTAAAAATAATCATTTTCCGCGATGACGAAAAAAGTGTAAATTTATTACGGACGTAAATACACGAGGACTACTTAAGTACGAGGAAACTTGTTTCGGTACAGGTTTTATATACCGAACGTTTTCGGAACCGTTACACTTCTTTTAACGGTCTTCGTAGTATACGACCATTTTTGCGACACTAATTTTGCGTCGGACGATTGGCACGTTTAAAAATGGTTCCGTGCGTTTCGAAATACGAACAAATTTAGGTGTAATGTGTTGTTCGCGTCGTAATTTTACTTTTCGTTGTTGCGACTAAATGTTTTTTTACGTTCCGATTTCGAACGAGAAAACGGTATAGTACGTAACGACGAACGGCCCAAAAGACGGTGTGTCGAAGTATACACTACGCTCATTGTTTCGGTTACAAAACCGATAATCGAAAACGTTTTTACTGTTTCGGGCGATACGGCGTTATGGCGACATTTTACGCGAACGTTATTATTTAAAAAAAACTGTATTTTTTTTTCAATCTAGTTTCGGCGTTTTTACAATAAAAACGATAGTAGCAGCGTAATAAACGTTTATCTTCGTGCTTTCGCGTACGATCAAACGTCGTTCAAAAAACGTACAAAACACGGTTTTGTTACGGGAAACGAATTGTCTTAAGGCGTATCGGGTAGGCAATTTTCGAGACGTGCATTTGGCGTTGTTGTTGTTGTTGTTGTTGCGTGAGAATCGCCTAAAAATGGTACATCTGACGCCTCGTTATTATATATTATTTTGATTTAATTATTCCTCTTTTACTTTACGTAATAAACGTTTATCTTGGTGATTTCGCGTACGGTCAAACGACGTTCAAAAATCTAGGAACGACACTATTATTAACGTACGGTGAAAAAGCAACGCCGACGTTTAGAGAAAATCCCGTTTTTTATAAACGAAGTAACGAAATCGTGGACGGGTAACGGCCAAAAGAGACGAAACGTTTTATAAACGGTCGATTTATTTTACCGCGGTTTAATTCGAACGTGGACCCGCGGCGTCCCTAAACGTATCGACCGTGTCCTAATATTAACAATAAGGGATTACCGTCGTGATCGGTGGTACACGGTTTTGTTACGGGAAACGAATTGATTTAAGGCGTATCTGGTAGGCAATTATCGAGACGTGTATTTGGCGTGGTGTCGTTGTTGTTGTTGTTGCGTAAGTATCGCCTAAAAACGGTACGTCTAACGTTTCCTTTTAATGGTCCTGGGGCGTGTGTTCGGACATTTTTCAGAGGCGGTGGTTAGCCGAAACGTCGAGTAAAAATGCCGTCGAGGTATCGCTTATTTGTGACATGGGGCCTAAATCTCGGGACCGGTATTCAACGACTCGGTATAAACGTGTTCATTTGTACTGATAATTTAAACTCGTCATCATACTGTGTCAACGAAATTCGAAATAAAATCTATATTAATCGCCGTTTCGTTCGGTAACTAAACGAATACGGAAAACAAAATCCGAAATGTAATAATATAAATATCATACGAAGCTCTTTTCCTGCGTGCGTATAAAACGTGCACCCGAGACGAAAAACGTACGTCCGATAACCGTCCCGTGTTAAAAAAAAGTCCGTTCGAAAGTCGCCAGTAAATTTGTAACGACAAAAAATGTCTTGCCGGGCCTTTCAACTTTTCAGCCTTACTTTGTTACGCGCGCGCGTATCCACGAATTCATTTACCAGTACGCCGCCGGGGCGCCGGATACGTAAACAAAAACTAAATCCGTCGACCGTGAATACAACACACGGACCGGCGTCGATTAAGATCGACCTCGATCCTAAAATAAATACAGACGTACCGGCAGCGGCGCGGACAGTTGCGATCGTTAACGAATATTGTTTATACGTTAATTCGTTTAATATCGTTCGAAGGATAAATAAAATTTCGGCAGAAACGCGAACGCGTTATCCGAAAATCACAAAATAAAAACGCGTTCGTGAATAATATAAACGTGTAATATTCGTCGATTAATATAATATACACTTACATCGCTATAAGTAATAATAATAATAATAATAATAATACGAAATACGATACAGATATATAAATACATGTTGAGAATACGCGCACGTGTTCATTTTGACTAGACGTCTCATATATATATATACATATATATGTGCGTCATATTTATCGCGAAATCGTAGGCGAAAATCGTTTTGTTAAATGATTAAAATAGAATATAATAGAAAAGTTATATAAGACCAAAAAAAAAAATATATAAAACGTAACGCGTTTAGGGCTTGTGTAATACGATCGATAACTTTTGGAAATCGACCGCGTAACGTGTAATTCGTAATGTACATTCGCGGGCGTGTCTGGACGAACGCGTGTCCGCGAAATCGTGTGCCGCCCAGTATTTTTCCGTCCGGTCCCTGTGGTAATTAACCGAACGACGAACGGAACACGGCCGAAACGAACTGCGGGCGCGTTTACAATAACAACTATGTACATTTCGAACGGAAAATCGCGTCGCGCTCAGGCAACGCGCGCGGTCGATCGCGCGCAATACTGACACGGCGACTATTGTTCCCAGTTTCCGGAAACGATACGCGTATCACCCCGGCGTCGTAAACTTGGACGACATTATTGTTATTATCGTCGTCGAACGTACGCCACCGACGGCTGGCGACCGTATGGCACGATAATTATTCTATTATCACTAATGGCGAGGACGGGTGACGCGGGTCCGGGCGAAATTTGGCTACTAGGCGCCTATTTATCCGCGTACATACGGCCGTCGGCCGAGTTTTCCGTAATAAAACGGTCGTTACCGACTTGGTATCCTTCGACGATTCGTGACGTACGTTGGCGTCGTAAAAAACGCCGAATTTCGCCCGGTCGTCCGTCTCGCTGGACAATTCGTTTCCGACAAGTCGCCGGGACGGGAACGGCCTTTTCTCCGGCGGGCGAAAAGCGGGGCCCCGGATGGGGACACGTTAATAATCGTATTTTGTTATGGCGGTGACGCGCGTCGCGTGTGCCCCGTGTCGGCGGGACGTCGTCCTCATCCCGGCGAGAAGCGTCACGCGGCGAAATTCACCAAATCGGTTTCGTCGAACGACTCCTGACTGGTGGGCGGCGTGTCCAATTGCGGCAGCCCGAAGTCCACGTACTCCTGGTTGGCCGTCACCGACAGTATCTGATCGAGACTTTCCACCAGCTCGTCGAACATCGGTCTCTCGTTCGGGTGATAGCTCCAACAGTCCCGCATGATCATGTATCTACGCGCGCGCGCGCACACACGGCCGTATAAATATATATATATATATATATATATACGAGAATTATTTCGAAAAATCGCGTCGTCGTTACAAACGGTTTTTTTTCCTATTGGTCATCTCCTCCCCCCCCTGCTGTCCTATCGCGTGTGTCGAAATTGCGACGATTTCCCTCTTCGTCCACGGTTCCATTTAATTTCATCGCGTAGCCGCGACGCATTCGTCGATCGCCGTCTCTCGAATTCACATTTTTACCACGCGCGTTTCGTAACCGGTCGTCGATTTCCCCCGCTAATCGAACACAGGCGACACGGGTCGTCGAAAAAACGTAATTTCCGAAAATAATACCGCCCGTTCGTTTTTTTTTTTAGTAAATAACCGTAGAAAACGTTTTCGGTTTTTTTCGTCACCCAGCGGCGGGGGACAAACGTCGAAGTACGATTACGAAATAATCGAATTCCAACGCCGGGAGATCCTCCGTGCGCTCGTTGATTAAAACGTTTTCGGTATTTTCGTTCTCGAAATTTCCAGGAAAGAGCCCGGACGTATCCGGAACGGTGTTTTTAATAACGTAACGGAATTTATATTTTATATCGCGACGGGGGAAAAAAATAAGCGATCGTTTATCGAATATACGAACTACGGTTGTAAATAAACGTCCGTTTTAGGCGAAACACGTGTAACGCCGACTCGGGAAACGAGCGTGAGACGCACGGGGACTCTCAGCGTTCGTTAAGTCGTACGTATAAAATATATTTATATATAACAGATACGTTAATCGTTTACGAAACACGTTTTTTTTTTTGTCTTTTTACACGCGTCATTTTATTGTGAACAGAAGAGAGCCCGTGTCCCGGGTTACCGTGCCGTTCTACGCATAACGTTCGATCGTGAAAAAAAAAACGCTTACATTTCCAACGAACAACAAGACGGTTTCTCCATACGATGTCCGCTCTGCAGCAGATTGAACAACTGTTCCATGTTAGGCACGGAGGGATAAGGCGTACCGCCCAAGGTCATGATCTCCCATAACAGCACGCCGTAAGACCATCTGTATACGTGTATAAAACAAACAAAAAAACACGCGTATTACGCTACCCGTCGTTTTCGCGTGAACAATTGTCCGAAGTGGTCGGAAAAAAGAGGGGGAATTATTTCGAGAACGCGGCGACGGGGAGGTGGTGGTGGTCAGGTCGAAAATGGCGCGTTTACGCACAAGCGTTCGATACGCGGGCCAGCCGCGAGAACGGATTCTCGAAAATGGACGAACAGTCCGGCCGCGATCGTTTTCGTCGTACCCGCGACGAGTATATTATTAACTAGGGGCGGAATAACGATACCGTCCCGACAACCGAGCCGGTGTAATTTCGATCGATCCTCGATACATTCGGTCGCTCCGTGTAAAACCTATCCGCGCGCACTTTTATAGTTTAAACGCGAATTCAGCAGGGCAACTAAATTTAACGACTTCCGTGGTCGTGGTTCGTCTCCGGTGGATGCGTGGACATGTCTGTTTTACGTACGTTTACGCGTGGCTTATACGATTAAAGAAACACGCTCGATACGCGATTACAGCGCCGATTCGGTCGTTCGATACTACGGATTCCAATTCATTTTGTTTAACCGTTGGTTATTATTCGTCGCGCTCCGCCTACAAACACTATCGCGCGCGTTTTCACCGCCCGGACGGATTAAATCGCCGTTAACTTCGGACCGCTAATCGAACTCTAACGGAACGGCACAATTTGGCCCAGGAGGAGACCAGTGTACATACGTGAAGGGCTTTTGTACAACTCGTCTATAGGACGTTCGGCGTGTTTCGTCTACCTTCCGTCACTTAACGAACCATCTCGGCAATCATCTTTTTTCGACCGCCACCGCCGATATCGCCGCGTTCGGCTAATAGGTAAATAAATAGGGATCTCGCGCCCGCCAACCGAATTTGGTAATTCCGAAATTGTCGCGCGTAACACCGTTCCGCGGGCGTTTCAAATAAATTAATGTTCACACTCACACGTCGGACTGATTTGTGTACACTCTGTGGAACAGCGCTTCGGGCGCCATCCATTTGACCGGCAGCCTTCCGTCCGTAGTTTTTCTGTAATACTCTTGGTTCTGGATGTCCCTGGCCAGCCCGAAGTCAGCGATTTTCATCACGAAGTCTTCGCTCACCAGCACGTTCCTCGCCGCCAAGTCCCTATGAATACACTGCGGCAAACAACAACGAAACACAATTCAAACGCGTATAGCCGACGTGTTTAACGGGAAGTCAACGACGAACAACGGTCCGTGAACGATTTCTAATCCCGATTACGTAACCGGGTATCGTAGCCCGAATATCGAAAAATCGGCGAACAAAAAAATCCACTCGCCTTCCTGGACGTCAAGTACTCCATCCCTCTGGCAACCTGGTACGCGAACGACACGAGATCCTTTTGCGTCAGCGTGTCCTTTTGGTTCGACCCGATGGCCGGTTCGTAGCCCGACGACGGCCTATGCTGCCGCAGGAAATCCCTGAGGTTGCCGTGCAAAGCGAACTCCACCAACACGTACAGCGGGCCGTCCTGCGTGCAACAGCCCAACAGGTTTATGATGTTCACGTGTTTGCCGATCATCTTCATCATTTCCATTTCGGACACCAAGTCCATCATTTCGGTGTCGGTGTGGCCGTCTGCGCGCGTCGAATACAACGGTATGAACACTCGATTACTTTTACGAACAAAAACGCGCTCACCTTTTAGCATCTTCACCGCTACCGTGGTCGTTACATGGTCGCACAGTACGCCGTCGGCCTCGCCCCGTAACACTTTGCCGAACGCGCCTTCGCCGAGTGTCTTGCCCAGCGACAAATTTTCCCTAGAGAATTCCCAACAAGGGTCCAACGGCAATTCGTATTCGGACAGGCACGCCTGGTCCAGTTTCGTGTATTTACTCTTCTGTTTCTCGATCTTCACCACGGGCATTAGCTGCAACACAGGACAATGACGATTTAGCGAGCGCGACGTACCACCGATTTATATCCGCTATATCGGACAAAGTGGGATCGACTCCACAATAACGTCGACGATTGCCGCCGAACTAACGGCGCGCTTTCCTATCCGACCGTCGTTTACCGACCGTCGCGCTGTACGCTCGGACGGAGACGACAATTATCGCGCAACGTCACCACTCACCAGCGGTTCGCTCGCGTCCACCATTTGTTGTTTTTCGATAATTATTTTTTTCGTCCATTGCGTGATCATCGCGTTCCTAGCCGACTCCCTGGCCACCAGCTCTTTCAACTTCTCCCTCTTCCTCTGGCTGCACACCAACATAATGACGCACACGACGATCACTAGCACAAAGCTAATCGACAGCGCGGCCAACTGGTACGTTTGCAGCTGAAAGGCTTTAATTTTGATCGGGTCCTCTAACTCTGCGAACAATCGCGTCACGTCACCAACGAATAACGTTTCGCCGATATTCGTCGACCGGCCAACGGGGACAACACTTACCGTCAACCACTTTCAAATAAGCGCTGGCGAAGCTCATGCCCAAACTGTTGCCGGCCACGCACGTGTACCAGCCTTCGTCGGCGTGCGTGACGTTGGTCAGCTGCAAAAATTCCTGATTCACGTCGTCGGACTGACCGCCGTTCTGTCGCAACCGAGAAACCGTCGTAAGGCACGGTCCGAAATACGTTATGGAGGCGACAACGCCGTATTGTAAATATTATAATAAACGGTACAGCGCGGTTAGGCGAACGCAAAGCGAGAAAAGTCGATTCCGTCGACGCGGCGATAAATAAATAAATACGTATATCGGTTATTGTGCGTAAGCGTGTTAAACAATAGCCCCGCGGTAGGGCCGTCTTTTCGGCTCCCCAAAAGCGTACCTTGACCTTCACCAGGGTGGTTAAATTTAAGTTGTCGGCGTTGTCCACCGTCACTTCCCCGTTGTACCATTCGAGGTACGGATGCAAGTCCGACAGCACCTTGCACGCCAAAGCCCCAGAACCACCCGACACCAGCGTGAGGTTTTGCGGCGCCTCTGTGAACACCGGCCGATGGTGTAACCGCTCTAAAACGAAAACGGTAAAACACGTGAAAAAAAAAAACGTCGTCCTTGTCTCCGTAAATACGCGTCGAGGTTCCGTTCCCGAAAACGCCCGTGCACATACACGCGTACACACGCAGACACGCGCGATATATGCCGCCCGTTCAAGCACCGAAACCGTCCATAGAGCATTCCACCGATTTCCAACCCAAAAAACAAACAAAAATAACCCAAACCAAATAGAAACGTTCGGCTATCGCCGCTACCTGTATGACGGCGCCGGTTTTTAAATTCGCGTCGGTCACGTTCCAGACACCGGCGTTGTGATAATACCATTCCATGTACGCCTCGAGATCGGTCAACGGCGTACATTTGAACGATACGTTCGTGTATACCAACGCGGTAACGTTATGTGGTTGACCCTCTATTATGTAAGGCTTGTGCGGAAATCTTTCTATTTGTTTTCCGAATTTTTTCGCACAACACCCGAATTAGTTCAGGAACGTACGTCGTAAATCTACCCGGCGCGATTACGTGTTTTACTTACCGATCACTTCGACTTTGTACGTGAAATCTATACATCCGTTGACGTTGCACACCTTGCACGTGTAATTACCGGAGTCCGCCGTCACCAGATCCTCGAGCACTATGGCCCACTGCGAGTACCTGGCTACGCCCAACTTTCTCTGGGGCGGTGTAAGTCCGTCCTTGTACCACGTTACGTTCGGCAAAGGATTACCTACACACGCGCGCGCATTAAAACAACTATATCGGGCGATCGCCGTTTTGTTTACGGCGTTCCGTACGTTCGCGGCCTATTTGTAATATATATCCGACGTTCCTCGAACGTTCCCGACTCACCTTCGGCGACGCATCTCAGTTTCAACATATTTCCGGCCGGTTTCGCGATCATTTTGTGCATGTTTTCGGTTTTCGTGAATTTAGGGATCGACAGGTTCTCCGTCGCGTTATAATAGCCGATTCTTTTCGAATTCTCCATCGTGTCGCTGTCCTCAACATCCATTCCCGGTTCTTGGTCATTCGCCTCGGCGTCTACGGTTAAACACAACGGTCACGTACCGCGGCACGGCTGGAGGGAGTGAGGAAGAGGTGGCGCGCGCGGTCCGCGGTCGCACTTACTTTTGTCCACGTCCAAACGGGCCGCAGCCATTTCACCGCCATTGGTGGTCGTCCCGTTTGTCGAACAGACGTACCACCCGGCGTCGTCGGCCGTTACGCTCTCCAGCACCAACACGCCGTTGACGAACTTGACCTGCGCGATATATATATATATATAATAGCCGCCGCGTTATTCGCCGGTACGTCCGAATCGTCGACAATCGTCGCCCGCCGATACGCGTGAAACTTACCGCGTCGCGACGGTCCATTTTGGTGTACCGCCCCAGGTCGTTGTAGCCAACGCCCCGTGGATCGGTGTCGGCCAAATAATACCAGACGGTCTTCGCGCGGTCCGCTCCGAACGTTTTACAAGCGAACCAGGCCGTCTCCCCGGGCTTGGCCGTGAAATTTTGCGGACGTTCGACGAACGTAGGCAATTGGTTCTTGTCCGCTGAAAATCGCGTCACGTCCGTCAGTACCGCCGCGCCGGATATAATAGTAGCCGACGGCGATTACGAGAAACGCCATGTACGACTCTCCCACCCTCCCCCACAGTCGCCTCTTACCGTAAACGTCCACGGCGAATTTGTGCTGGATGACGCCGAAATCGTTTTTCACCACGCACGCGTACTCGCCTGCGTCCGACGGCCTCGCCCGAGTCAACGTGTAGTTGCGTACGCCCTCGTCTTCGACCAGCAGCTCGTCGTTCTTGGACCACGACGACACCACCGGGTACGTGCCTGGAAATAACGGGGGAATATCGGTCCGGGGTCTCGGTAGGGTTCGACGTGTTAATCTAATCTACTGACTCTCGAAGGGACAACTCAGGATTCGGGTCTCGTCCACCAGCAACGCCACGCGGTTGTCCATGTACGGCCGGTCGATGAACTTCGGTTTGGCCCCGTCCTTCCGATGCGACAGGCTTTGCGGCTGGCCCGGTTTCGTCTGTTTCGCCGCCACCGCGGCGGCCATTTCCGACCTTTTGTACGTGACCAGCGTGAAGTTGCGCCATTTGGCGAACATTTCGTTCTCGGTGGAGCCGACGATCAGGCACGAATATCGTCCGCGGTCGGAGTGTTTCACGTTTTTCAAATGGAACCTAACAACGACGGCAACAACACGCGTATTAAAACGTACCGTTCGACGGAATCGCGTCGCCCGTTATACCATTGCGACTTTTTCGACGACACGATCGGCGCCGAGTCGAACGGCGCGCTGTCGTCCGGCTCTTTCGTCCATTGCACCTTGTCGATTTTTTTCGCTTCCGAATAGTCGCACTTGATGTTCAAACGGTCGCCTTCCACGGCCGATACGGTGCTCACTTCGTCTGCAACAACGACGTTTCGTTGTTCAATCGCCGTCGAGATCAGTACGCGGTATCGTTTCGTGGATTTCCCCCTGCCCACCTTCCCCCTATCCAGGTCGCGCTTCCTACTCCGTCCACATTGCCGTATGTACGGTTCGCGCGTTCACGGAAACAAACACCCTACGGAAAGCGTTTTCGACCTAAGGCTGAGTTTGCGAAAAATGAATTCACGCGAACGTAACGTTGACGTGCCACAATAATTTGAAACTTTGTGCCACTGCGTTTTCGATTCGTTCGGTCAGTCGTTTTCGTTTTTCGCGTCTAAAACGGTACGAAAATAACGCCGATGTATATATATATATCCGACGCCCTTTAATCGGTATGGTCTAGCAACGTCACGGACGTTCCGCGAATTCCGTCGTTCCGAATTTCCACGTGGGATATTTTTAACGTATTTTTTCGTCCCGTCGCCCCTTTGAACGAATTCCACAGTGGCGGCAAAGGTCGCTCGAAAAGCGTCGTCCCGACGGTTCCGGAATCGTCCGTGATCGACCCCCGTGTCCCCGACACATACGGTCTCGGGGCCGTACTACGAACAGCGGTACCAAAATTCGATAACGTTTCGAAACGCCATCGGGTATTCGTGCGCAACCGTAACCGAAACGATCGATCGGCCGCCGTAGTCTCCCGTAAACCAATTTCTCTGGACACGTTCCAAAGGCCGTCGCGGACTGACCAGTGGCGTTCGCCGATACATAACGCGGTCGGAATACGAGAACGTGTTACGCCGGTCGCGTTACGAAATCGTTCGAACGAATTCGACACACGCGCCCGTTACCGACCGGCATCGCGGTTGGTTTTTGTTTTCGGTTTTTGTTTTTTTTTCTACGAATCTTTTCTATTTTTCGAGTCGCTTTATTATTCGCCGCGTGGCCAAACTATAAAAGAACTAGCGCGAGTTTATCGTCCGTTGCCAACGAATAAACCGAATCGGCGCCAGCGGCGTTTACAGACGCGCCGTAATAACTTTGACATACCTAATACACGCACGCACACACCGTACGCTTATGTCGAGATATATTAGACGCCACTACGCGGTTGTTTGTTGTACGTCCGTCTCCGGTCCTATCTCCGGTCCTCTGATATTAATGAATCATACACACATGGGCCGCAGTGACATATGCGCCGCGCATTTCCTCGGAACGCCGTGACTAATATACGTCACCCTCCCGCCCCCACCATAGTTTTATTTCGATATACGCGAGTAAGTTTTTCAAAGTCCGTCCGTCCGCCCGACGGCGTAAAAATCGTCATTACGTTTTATACCTGCTACACGGTAACGCGAACACGGACGTCGCGTGTCCGCCACGCGTCGTCGACGTTCGTCGAAAACGCCGAGTTTTATTTTAAGCGCGCGACGGCGGACGATTCGTAGTCCCGTTCGCTTTTTACCACGGCCGGACGACAATAATACCGTCGTAGAACTTATTTCGTACATTTCGACCGCGGCCCACGCGCAATCTATTCGTTTGTAGATCGTGTCATTATTGCGCTCAATTCGCCGCCGCGTTTCAAACTTTAAATGTCGGTAGGGCCTTCCCCCCCGTCATATCGCCATAGGTGACTTTTCGTTTCGTTCGAAAACTTGAATCGACCGAGACACGCCGTTAAGCGTTTATAAGAGAGCGATAGAGGCGCGTAAGTAATACAAAACTCGACGTTTACGCAACTCGTAATGGCTTCACGTTGCGTTTTCGTTCGTCGTGAAATTACCGGTCGATAAGCGAATATTGGAATATTTTCGACGTTCGAGATTGAACGTTAATAATACAAATCCCGTCGTGTTTCCAGGCGGTTAATTTCACGCGATTTAATCGCGGACGCTTTCTGGGCGTTTTTTCGTTCGCCTTTCCAAATACGAATTTATTCGATTAAATTGCCCGGTTTTCCAGTAACAGAATATTACAGCGTTCGAAAACTATTTCGCCCGTACATATTGGTAAATACGCGCGCGTGTTTACACGTACGGTTTTCGTGGCGAAATTGTCCCTTGGTTTCGAAACCGCCCGTTTTAAACAGTAAAATGGGTTCCCGATACATTTATCGTAGCGTTCAATCGAAGGGAAAACGTTTCGGAATAATGACGCCGGTCGGGACCATAAAACGAAATTGACCGCGGTCGTGGGAGTGGATGGGGCCACGGCGGCTAAACGATTGTCGGGTCCCCGTCGTTGGTTTTGGACCGTAGAAATGACGTCGTTACCTTCTAAAAATACGTTTTTGGAATGAGCCGGCAGGCCGGCAGATCGTTCGATCAGGAACAACGCCAGGAGAACGATCGCTGTCGTTGACGGCATGGTGACGATCATTTGGCTGAAACAAAAAGACGGAAACGCCGTTAAATACGAGACAATACGCAAGAACGACGACAGCAGAGGGACGCGTCTGTATTCGTGTACGGGATGTACACGTACGGTAAATGGACCGACAAGTCGGTCCGTATCGGGCTCGCGGCGGCCGTCCACTCGGGATCGGACGAGGGAGCGCGGGACGGTTCAAGTGCGACGGGAGCAGCAGAAGCCGGCAGATTGGTTTCTTCCGTCCGTCCGTTTTATCTCGATTATACGCGTCCCTGTCGTTCAATTACTACACGATCTCCGCCCGCGCTCGCCCCGCGACGCGGAGGCCGGAGACGAGACGTGATCCTCCACTGCCGTCTTCTACGTCGTACGTGCGCGTTAATAAAAACGGCTGTCTCTACGCGCGTGCGCGCGTGTGTAATACCGTCCGCGAGCGGTTCAACGATATTAGGAGCGGTCTTTCGGACGACGAGCGTTCGAACGCGCGCGTTTCACTAGAGACCCTCGACGCGTTGTACGCGATAGTAATATTGATACGACGACGACGGGCTCTGGTAATTGAGTAAAGTATTTGAAAAAACGCCGCGACGTACACGCGAATTGTCGACCGGCAAAAAGCAACAATACCGGGCCGCTCGATCGGGATACTTCCGATCGCGTTTTTACGCCGTTTCCCGGTCGCTATTTTTGTCCCGAAAACGTCCGACAGTACCCGGACGGCCGTGTACTGCGCGCGGTTTTTTACACCCGTCCCGACCCGAATCGCGAACATCCCTGGTGACGGTGGGGAGGTGGGGGACACGTTTAAGGCCGTGCCCCGGGGACCATACACAAATCGCGGCGTACAATCTCCGGGATTTCGGGTTGAGAGTACGACGCGTAGATAGATAGCCGTGTCGGCGACACGCGTTCAAAGCGTTGGGCGACCCATTTTTTAAACGTTATTACGCGCGGTGTATTCTCGACGGTGTCCGGACGACGTACGCGAATAACGACGAAATCGACACACACACCGATCGAGCGTGTACGTTTGTCGGGAAAATTCGCGACGGCCGGCCAGTGGGATAATCGTCGCGCGAAACGGTTCCGATATCCGTTCCGTTCCCTCGGTTAAAACGCTTTCGAACGTTTAGAACGGTCCAAGGTTCGATTTACGTGTGTTGTCGTGTACGGCGAAAATACGCGCGCCGAGGTGCCGCTGAATATTTGGAAAACGCGTGCCCGTGAACACGACCGCTTGAAACGATTGTGCAGGCGCACGCGTCATCGAACGAATACGTCGCGAACCCGAGGAACGTTTTTCCGTTCCGCGACGGCGAGTGGTCTCCACATACGGTTAGTAGCTCTCGAAACGTTCTCGCGAACCGATTCGGCGACGAGTCGTTGCCGTTACCGTAAGCGGCAACAC
>JAIPRN010000769.1:0-66685 GCA_025469175.1 Geopemphigus sp. TES_GeoC_2020
ATATTATTATGCATTATATTCAAAAATTTATGTAGTACGATACTAATATAATTGCAGTAGTGAAGCGGGAAATTCAGTTTATGTGTTACGAAATTTTTAAATAAATCAATAGATTTTAAGGTAATATCGATAATTCTTATCGAACATTGATATTATTTTTAGACAAAATCGTTATTAAAAAATAATATTAAACAACAACAAATATACGCGTATTAAATATTCGATAAAAGAGTCGGGGATACATATGGATAAATTATTTTTTATTTTTCGGGAGAATTGTTTATTTAATCTATATTCGTATTATTTATTAAATACAATGTTATATTTTAACGTAAGTACTATACGCTTTGAAAGAGAATTAAAAGAAATACGAAGGAAATATTATATTGATTAATATAATACGAACTTTTAGTAATTATTACACGGAGCACCTGTGTTATTTATTATATTATACAACACAATATTGTGAACGTATATTTTCCCATAGTTATTACGTAAAACTAAATTCGAATATTGACAGCTTTCATTCGCTTTTTGATTAATTTTCGGCATATAATGTTGTCATATTATAACGTATTTAAGAGCACTTGGCACAGGAATACAAGGAGTTTTATAAAAATGATTAAATCAAATAAACGAACGCAGTTTTGTCACCAAATTGCTTATCGAATACAAATTGTCTAACAATTTAAAATGACTTATATTTTCGGAAGTTGACGTGCAAAACAATACAAGCCGTATATTCAATAAAATATTATATCACTACAATATAATATCTTTAGCTATGTTGATTAGATATTCACGTAGTATCTTTATAAGCCACCCAATGTAGTAATGATTTACGTTAGTGATGTGTTCAACATGAAAATAGTTTTCATTCGGTTTACTTTTCGCTGTATTTTATATTTATTGAAAGTTTGATATATTGAAATATAATATATATATAAATATATATATATATGTATGTGTGTGTGTGTGTGTGTATGTGAGAGAGTGCGCTTGTACGAGTACGACCTTAAAATCGATTCAAGGTTGCCGACAACGCGGATTTAATTTGTAAACATATTTTTCGTATATATTATATACATATGTAGTAGATTACATAATACTGTATATTTTGAACACTTATTATTCGTAATTATAACAATAATTAGAATTTTGCAACTTAAACTAAAAACGCTGAATTATGAAATATTTTTAGACGTTTTGGAATTGTAAACTAAACACTTTGTTTATTCTTATTAGAATGGGTTATTACTAACATTTTTTAAATAATTTTTTCTTTGAATTATCCAATATAAATGGAAATCCACTACAAAATTAGAATCGAAACTAGTACGAACGATTGATGACTTTGACATTTTTTCGAAAGCGTTCTTATTTAGAAATATTTGATTTAATTTGTTAAAATATAAACAACTATTGATTTTACAATAATGTATGGGTGTGTTTTTCGTCTATAAACACTTTTTAGTAGTGAAAATGATTTATATTTTCAACCTTACTTTTTTGTAGAAAATCTTGCACACGTCATGTTTTATTTTACATATTTTTCGATATTTTCAGGATATAACATAAACGTTTAGGAAAAATCAGAGAAATCGCAATAAATGGATAAAATTATCGACATATAAGATTTTCATAAAAAAGAATTTGTTATTTAACATACTTTCAAAAAATTATAATGCAAAATCTTTAAAATGTTTACCATATTCGTACGACATACTTTATGTGAATTTATCATTTCTTATTTTAGTTTTTAAAATGTCTTAATTATTTTATATCAGAATAATATTTATTTTGTGTATTTCGATTTGATAATTTTTATTTTATAAATATAATTATATATATAACATAAGACTCTAAATTATCAAATTAGTATTAAAAGTCGTAAATTTGCCAAAAAACCGTTTTTGACTTTAGAGAAGATTGAATAAAATGTAAATATATTACTTAGATTAATTTAACATTACCAAAATTATTATACGTTTGGTTATTGAAAAATTCAGTATTTTCTAAATTTAAAAATTTTAATAATTCAAATAAATATATTTTAAAGTATACATTTTGATAATTAGAAATAAAATTTAACTTTAAAATTAGCTTTATTAGTGTTATTGAATATAAATACAATTAATAATAATTAAATTAAATAATTTAAGATAATACAATTTTTTTAAGATAATTCTTTCAATAGCAAGAAATTAATAATACATTTGATATAGAAAACTCCGGAGGATTTTATAAATATAAATAAATGGGGAATAGAAGAAGATTCGAGACTTTTTAATTAAAGATAAGTAGGTAGGTCGAAGAATAAAAATTATATCGGATTTAGTTGAAATTTCAGAGGAAATTAGGAGAAAAATATGATTCGAATGTCTATCAGAATTTTCATTTGCGTATGTATAAAAAAAAAATATACATAATGTTTCGAAAAATCTCGTATTAAAATACAAATTGTCGAATTTACGTCTGAAAATTGACGTATGATAATTAATATTCATCATCATTACATATAACTAATGTGTTATAAACAAGGACTAAAACATAAATTGAGGGAGCATTGATTGATTGTTTAAATATTGTATGTTGTAAGCCAGGAAATTTATTTTAAATACCATAAATATATTTAATTCTCACTTAAATTTATAACTCGCTAAAATGAACATATATTCAATTATCGGATTTATATAAATTGAATATTGATCGAGTGATTGTGAAATGTTACAGAAATACTTGTATTTGTTGTTTCATCTATTTGACGGGCAATAGAGTAAAGTAACATTACGTAGAACTAAAATTATTGTGTTAACGTAACATTTTAAATCGAAACGCTTATAATTGATCATATGGGAAAATTTTTTAATGTGTCCACAACTCAATTTTAAAAAAAATACGATCTTTCAATACAGCTACATTTATTGTCAACCAATATTTTACAAAATCGCTACGAGTTGCATTCGAAAATATTCTCTTCAAAATGTGGCAATGAATGTTCAAATTTTAAATTCAACACATTTATATTTAAGAAAGGCGTAACGTGATATTGTTATGTTTTATCTGTTTAATAAATAGCAGACAGAGATAACACATACGAGTTAACCTTCCTGACATTTCACAATCAACGAATAATTATAAAATTGATAAAATGTGTACAAGTTTAAATTGTTACGTCGATATACGGTTATTTTAAGGCTATGAAACATCGATATTAAGTAGCTGGTTCGTAAATTTGAAGGACAGTTTCCCGACTAGTTTTAAGTTATGGGTGTGTGGGTGAGTGATCGGATTGTGTGAACCGAGAAGCCAAAAAAATTGAAAACGTAAAATCAGACTTGGAAACAGTGATGCGGTAAAACATGTACAGTTATTAGTAACAGTTATAGTAACACACTTGTCTATGACGAGTATTTACTTTTAAGACGCCTATTGTTGTATTGGATAACTACATAAAAATTGAGTACAAACTAGTAAAACATTGAAAAAAAGTTATTTCAAATTATTGTTCCTGGATATTTTAACATCAAAAGCATACAAGAGAATAGTGAGTACTACGTGAGGCCAAGGGGTAGGTCATTTATAAAAAAAAAATATTCGCTGGATCGAATATTTTATCGAGGTTTGATAAAACGACAACTGGTAGGCGACTACCATTATAAAACTTTCGTATAAAGACTAAAATAATACAGTAAATTGTAATATCGTGTAATGTAAACTTTTGTTATATAAAATTATAGTAAAAATGTATTATTTACAAGTATATAATTATTTAAGTCATATTTAAAAATCATAATCTTATTTGAATCATAAAATGAACCCTTTAAACCGTCAAGTGGATGTGTACACATATAAGACCCGCACCTAATGACAAATTGCAATTTTTTTTCGGTAAATCCTAAATGGTGTTCCACCTGTACGCTGAAAACGTTGACGAAATAATAAAATATTTCCGTTACTATCTACACTTATATACATCATCCTACAAATCAATATTCACCTACGGTATTCTACTATACAATGCGTAAAACACGTACAAATTTACGTTTCAAGTTCGGCAATATTCGTACCGGTTCATTGCAGCGCGAGTTAATTTCAATAAGTAACAATTTTTCGCAAAAATTTACTTTCCTAATTGTTCAATAAACGAAATATTCGTTATACTCAATATACCGATAAGACTAAAACGTACGCGTATTTTATAAGTAATTTACTTTCACTCGTCGTTGTTCTTGAACATTTATTTACAGAGAAAACACGGCTCACAATTATTGACCGACCACTGTCAATCGTCCTTAAAAATATTTCGGGTATAGCGTATGTTGTACATAAATCACCCTATGTGTACGCCTATGATACGGAGCAACCGTGATTGAGATATCAATTAATAATATCAATCAAATAATTGAGATTCAATATCCATTCTTTAACTGTTCCTTGGCATTCTAATGATACGAATTATTTTTATTTTATTCTAATTTAATCGTTACCTTTTAGTTATAATTAATTTACTAGACCACTTTAAATAAAGTGCTTTGACTTCGTTCGCTATTAGTTATTAAATATTAGTTTACACAGGGTCATAATAACGAATATGCGGCATAGGGTCAGTTTTTGAAATGTCGGTTTTATACTACCCTTCTATAAGCCACAACAAAGTAAATAATAATAAATACACTGCTACAGTTATTTAATTAATATAATGGAATACCAATGTATTGTTTAAATTTGAACTGTCAGAACTTATAAGTGAATATAAACATTTAAATAAAATTAGACGATACAAGTTTATAGTTTTTCTGGCTTTTTGTGTCAGAAACTTTACAATAATGTATCCCAATCTGTACTTTGTAATACACTTTTTTCAATAGACATTAAAATGAACCATCATATCTTTTCATTAGATAATGATGTTCTTGGGTAGTTTTTCGCTCTCCTTAAATCTAAGAAAGATCTCTCGCCTCCAGCGTTGGATGATAGTTTTGATATAAAAAGTTTTAAAACTACTCAAGCATTTGAAAAAAATTGTTTAACTATGATCTTATTAATGATTCAAGTAAACAATACATTGATAATTTGTCTTGTTTTGAAAAACGTTTAATTGTTGTTTCAAATTGAATAATCTCATCAGGTTTTAAATGTTCACTAATTGTTTGTTCTATTACGTAAAATATTATTGTCATTTTTCTCCGTAATTAAAAAGAACGGCACGTCGCCTTAATTTCAATAAATGCCATTTTTATTTCATCTAAATATACAATAATTGTAACATAAATCGATAAAAATGTTTTATTTTTTAATTTTTCTAGACCACAAAATATTGTATCTTGATCATAAAAAATTTTTCCTTCATAAGAAAAGGTTTCATGGTCACTCATTTGTTTTGCTTCAGTTATCAAATCAATATCACTTATATCTATATTTTTTTATATCTCGTACATACATTTTTAATGATTCACATAATTTCACAACCCATGATAAATCGAAAGTAATACTTTGTAAACATGGACTGATTGCATCAAATCTTTCTAATATTGACGTCTATAGAACTAGTATAAGTAAGAAGTCATGCATGTAAAATTGTTTTTATATGGATTCTACTTTATGTCTTATTCCGTTTTTATTAAAATATAAAGTTTTCAATGAACTTAATACACCATTTAACCCAATTTTTAAACCCTTACAATATATATATATATAATAATAATAATAATAATGTAATATATTAATATATGTTTTTATATAATTTGGTATGCTGAAAAAAATGTACCGTCCGGCACAATTACCCCATTTGTCCTTCCTTTTCCCTTAATTTGTCACTGAGTTTACATATTTATTATTATTAATAGGAAATGCGGTTACTTAGACTGCAGGTAAAATGTATATTAACGAAAATATATTTGTTTCGACGGTGTTCCATCTATACCATACAAGCGTGGTTCAATAAATATATAATTGTTTTCAATTATATAAGTTAAAAATTACATAACAAAGAATCTTATTATTTAAGATAACAAATAATATAATAATATAATTTTTATTATTTATTATATCTTATTTATTTTTATTATTAATAATCTATTCGATTAATTATACATAAAACCATAATAACTCACTAAAAATACAATAATAAATCAAACGTTTACTGATTCTTTATGAAGCCGTTAAACCTACAATTATATTAATATTTCTATAAAAGGCTTACGTTTCGGTTTAAAATATTATTATTTTTTAACCATGGGAATAGTTAGTTCGAACTCATAAAACGCCATGGTTAGATGAAACATTGTTTGAAACTGTATTTGTGTAATATGTCTAATTTATATAGGCGATGGGCAGTTTAATCCTGTTAGCAAAATATCGGGGGCCGTCAAAAATACAACAACAAGTATTCAAAACACATCAATAAATATTAAAAATGCCAGTATGTCGTTACATCAGAATATTAAAGATGCGTGTGATCAACTTGGTGAATGTGTGAAAGAAAGCGGAGCGAGCGTAGTGAACAAAACTGTCTCGAAGGCCAAAGAATCGATAAAGAAAATACCGGTAACAAATATAGCGGATATCATTAGTAAAGCGAAATGTGTCATACCCAAAAACGCTGACAACATACTGAGAGCTGCGTTACTTCAACAGTGTATTTCGCCCGGTTACAGTAAGTAAATAAAACAAAATGTTTAAAACAATTTTCTTTTACATCTATTCACAGAATTATAATATATTGAACGATTAAAAACTAGTATAGTCGTTACGTGTAAAGTATTAAAACATATTTGATTATAATATCCCATATATTATAATACCGACCGATAATATACATATTATACGCGTCCTAAATAATTGTATATTAATAAATATATAAACAATTATTATTTAAGTACATTTTAAATTGTTTTTGCGATATAAAAATACTAGATTTATAATACCATAAATTTAAACGCACGCAAAAAATACTCAAAAGATATATCCGATAGGTTTTACAAATCGCCGACTTGTATAACATTTAATAAGTATTATTTATTATAAAATTTTTTGTATCATCACCATTTTTAGTATGATTATGATTAAAATCCACGTGCTTTTAATAAACCAACGAAAAAATCTTATTAATACAAGCAATTTTACAATATTAAAATATACATTATACGAAATACAAAAAACTTATAAAAATAGAAAAATTTTTTTTAACAATCTATATATTGTATAGTTTACTGAATGAAAAACATGTTTTTGTTCTTCAACCCGTAGATTAGTTTGCAGCTTCTTTTCTCCATTATACACGGTCACTCATCATTTGTTTCAGTGTGCTATAGCTTCCATTTTTAGCCGGAATATTTCTTGATTTGTCCGATAACCGTGTACGGGGTCGTCTAGGTAGTGTTTTTCCTTCGATTATGCTTTCTATTATTATGCTGTGCATTTGCTGGGTGTCAAAGTGTATGTGTTATCATTTTCTTTCTTCTCGTTTTAGTGAGTCTATTTATATGAGCGTCCTTGCTGACTGTTCCGAGTACACCTTATTTAATTTTTGGCTTTATTCCACTTATTATTTACATATGTCTCTAGTATCATATGAAATATGACTTGATTCAGTTAATTTCAATAATATCAATGCTATTGGCCATAAAATATAAATTGTATGGAGAATGAAAAAAATCTCTAAACCGTTTCACTTCTGCTGACATATCCTAATCTTTCGTAATATATCAACTTAACCTTTCCGGTGAGTTTTTCTATAATTTTCTTTTGTTAAACATGGTCAAGATAATTACGAACACAATGAAAATAAAACAACAACAAAAATCAACCAAGTCTGTCGAGCCGTTCTCAAGTGAAGTCCAATTTCCGATTTATTTATATATCAATAAAGCCTGTTACGGTATGTCTTGTAACACTTTTGGAGTATTGTTTAATATACGATTTGGAACGTTACATATTTTATTCAAACACTTAAGTTATGCTAAACTTTATCGAATATATTCTTATTCCGGAGTAATAATTAAACTTATACGTTTGTTTTTAACTAAATAATTTACTTATTTAGGATTCGGAAACGAATCTAGATGTTTCGACGAACTGGGTTGTTTCCCCATGGAACAGCCTTGGACTTCCAATTTGAGGCCTTTCCCGCAACCAATGACACCGGAAGAGATAGATTTAAAAATTTATTCGTATACCAGGTACGTCTAGTTTTACAATTTTCGATAACTAAATTAATACTCGATATATTAAATGTTATTCAGAAAACAAAACGTAAGGTATAATGTGACTCTATGGCCAAAAATATCGATAGAAGGATCTGACTACAATCCGGATAGGACATACACTATTTTTATAACGCACGGGTTCAATAGTGACGGGGAAAATCAATGGATGTTAGACCTCAAAGACGCGTATTTGGAACAAGTAATTAACCAACTCGAGTTTTCCAACAAAATTCGTGACTATTTATTCTAAAATATCGGGATATTTAGGAATATATATATATATATTATTATTTAATTTGAAAGCGACTATTTATTTACGTCAATTTTAAATTGAAGGGTTCTCGTGATTATTCGAAAGTATTTAATTACGTATTAATAGTAAAGCGAACATGTCACGGTTGATTAAAGTATTTTCGAAGTGTTCTAAATAAAATGTCGTTTAAAATATTGTATATTTTTTATTAAACTTGAACGGAACCAAAGAATATTTTGGTTTTACAATTACGCGTATTATTTTTCGGTTAGTTCTTTACAAGTAGTACACATATTAACACAATGCTCAAGATGTTCCACGCTGTGTGACCATTACTTGATTAGAAATTAAATGTAGTTTATACGGTAAAAAACGGTTTTAAAACTTTTTCCAATTTTATTTTCCGAAAAAAAAATATTATTTTGAGTTCAAAGCGTTAGTGATTTTATAAAATTTTCTTTAAAAGACCTGAAAACATTCAACTTTGGTTTTACTAAAAATTTTTCATATATATATATATATAGCAAAATGTTAAAAGTTAATGGAATAAAGGATGTGATTTTATTACTCAAATATGTATTTTCAAGGAAAAAATACAGGAATGTAACACTATATTCATAGTATATTTTACTCCACTTAGAATTTAAATATCGAATTATTATTATAAATATTTTCAATGATTATTAAAAATATTCATTTCGTTAAATATATTAATTAACGTTATATGTTATGATTTTTTTTCCAGCGAGACGCTAATGTTTTTTTAGTAGATTGGGGAAAAGGATCGAAGCTATTCAATTATTTACAAGTAGCATCCAACACAAGGATTGTCGGCGCTGAATTAATTAGGTAATAAGAACAAACCTAAATGTTTATAGAAATGTCCTTCTATAATCTAGTGAAGTTAAGTTACACTTTGTAAACGCTTGTAGTGTAAAGGATCATTTTGATAATGAATTTGAAGTCAATATTTGCATGCATTTTTTTTAATGGAAACTTTTATATTCAACTTTACTTTCCAAGCAGAATATTTTATTGAAAATTTATAATTATATATTCATGAGATATTAATTAACTAGCCGATTAATATTTATAATCATTTAAAGTTTCGGTAAAATGAGTGAAAAATGTTTGTATACGGATTTTTATAGTGTTCTAAATTCAAACGTTTATGAACTTCAAACAAAATTTATTCAGGGTACACGATAGAAAATAAAAAATAAAAATATTCTCTTTTGCAATCTTTTATCGATTACAAAAATAATAAAGGTTTAAAAACTATTTACGCTTTACTAACATGTATTATCGTAATTATTGGCTTAGCATACAAATATGTTATTGAGATTGTTCGCAAATTAAAAATAATTGATATTTTAACATGTAAATATTTTTACACGAATCACAAAAGTACATTTCAGTTGCAATGTAAGTATTGTAAAATATACTACATGCTGATTGCTACTACGTGGGGTGGTGATATATCATCGTTATTTTAATTATGTGATTTATCTTTATTTTTTACTTTAAAATACCAAGGGCGTACATCTACACGTTAACTAGAAACATAAAAAAAAGGAATAGGACTGTGCATTCTAATTGAAATATATTTTTATCGTCGTATACGTTTTATAGTTCTATGTATTTTTAAAAATTTAAAATACATAATTAATTCTATTCTTTTGCTATAAATTGATTACGTGAGACCTAAGTCGACATTGTGTATATTTATAACCCTAAAAGGTAAATATAATTTAGTCTGGATAAAATTTTGTTAATAAATTTCATGGAACTGTTAGATATTTTTTATTAAAAGAAAAAAGGAAAACCTTATTATTTACGAAAAAATAAAAATATATAATTGGACGAAGTTTTGATAAAACTAAAGTATTATTTTTAGTATTTTGCATATAATATATCAAAAGTAAGACATATTTTATCTTTATGTTATATTTCCATACGTATATATTATGTATACTTTTCGTACCAGCCGATGTTTTGGCCACTGACGAATAGTTCCAAATACATAAAACTGTTATTTGAAATTTCACTTGACGTTTGACATTTAATGGTTAGTTAGCGAATTCGTTTTTGGGTCCGTTAAAGTTAGTCTGCGTTACGCTGTTACAGTATTCATGAACAAAACGTGAACTCGCTTTTGTCATATATGATTATATATGTTTGAATACGTGATTGTCGATACTCACGAGAATAATTCGTGTACAGTGAGCCATATCGACAATGACGTACCGCAACGTGTAAAAAAAATAAAAAAACGGTACAGCATAAACCGAGGACGATAATTTTTTTCAATAATAAATAGGTAATACGCGTTTTTAATTTAATTTTGAAGAAAAAACGATTGTTACGATGAATCCGTTAGTAATAATGAACAGCGGTGACGAGTGACGGTGAAATCGCCTGTTATTTGTTAAATTCGATTCAATTCGCAAATTAAATGCAAACTAAATCAGGCCTCCTCCTCCGAACGACCGCAACGATCCCGGGGTGATAGACTGCAAAATCGAAAAAAAAACCATCGAACCTGAACGATGACGGGGGAAGAATCCGGAGTCGATCCACTACGTACCACTATAATTATTTACCTAACTTACCTGTCTACCTAATCAACAGAAACGTATTTGTAGCTAACCAACTTGAAGACCGATATTGATAATGGAGCGTTTAAATTTTAACGAAAAAGGGTGGAAGAAGGAGTTTTAGAACGCTATTTTATTATATATGTGGTTCATTAAAAAAAATTTCGGATCGTAAGATCACATTTGTCGCGTATCCATTATTAAATAACGTATACAAACTGTGGTACATACGTAAACGTAGACATTCGTTTATCAAACAAACTCGATATCATATTTTTTCTTCAAATAAACGAGCTTTTTTCATTTTCAGATTTGGGAAATATCTAATTGATCATTATAAATTAGATCCGCAGAAAGTACATTTAATGGGCCATAGTTTGGGAGCTCATATTTCCTCATATTTTGCTAAAGGTATCCCAGGCTTTAGTCGAATAACAGCTTTTGACCCCGCTCAACCAGGATTTGAAGGATGTCCAAAAGAAGTACGATTAGATAAATCAGACGCCAAGTTCGTTGACGTCATACATACAAGTTGTAGACCTACAGTTCCACTTTTAGGTTTCGGGCTCATCAATCCTGTAGGTAATTAAAATAAGAATTGTGTACGCTTTTCGTTTTTTTTTAATTCGCGGTATGGTCGTTTTTTATTTAATAGGTCACGTCGACATATATATGAATGGTGGAATTATACAGCCTGGATGTACTGTACCTCCAATAAACGAAATCAAACTGACGAGTATTTCGGATTTGGCTGCTGTCCCCGCCGACGGTATATATATTATTATTATTATTTAAGTGTAAACAATATTTTAAAACCACAACGACTGTATAATTGTTTTCGAATTATATAAAAAATAATTTAAACGATTGTATATCGTTTTAAAAATTATAAAAAAATTTTCAATCTAAAATTACATTTTTTACTACTACTGTAACATACAAGTTATTTCATTGACATAATTTCTTCTACTGTTATATTTAAGTTAATATATATTTAAAAACTTTAATAATAAATATTATACGTTTCAATACTTGTAATTAATTTCTAAATATATATTTGATAAATGTTTAAAACGAAGGCTAAGAGAAAATGATTCGTTTATATTAAATAAATATTATTTGACATTATATAAAACTGAAAATTAATTTTGACGTTAAATGATTTGATTAAGTTGGATACTATATATAGTTAACCAAAATAATTCATTTATTTGCCACTTAATTATTTAAGATCAAAATTTGGAGTCAATACTTATATTATTACATACATTTTAAATTTAGTATTCATTGCGTATACATGTAAAACATTTACCAAAAAAATTTTAATTGTTCGATATTTTTATATTTTCTTAAGTTGTTTTTAAGCGCTTTTAATTTTATTACAAAACAATTTAAAAATATAATTTAATTTATGACGTGGTTTACGAGTAGCCTATAAAATTTGAATTATTATCACATTTTAAAAATTATAAGTGATAATCTTAATATTTAAATATTAGATTATAAGCGATAAGTGAAGCTAAATAAAAACAAAGTTTATATTAGAATAAACATATTTTTTAAATTTTTTAAATATAATATACTAGTGGGGATTTCACAGTTTAATTTTCATTTAAATTATCTAACTTTAAATCTACGTTTTCAATTCTAGTTGAAAAAATAACAGATTAAAATTAATAAAATCAATTTATCAGGATTATGAATTCAGTATTGAAAAATCGTCGAACACTATTAAACAATTTTTAGTATCAATAATACGTTAATTATATTTAAAACTTTATTATTCAAAAAACGATTTTTAGTTAAACTCAGTTTATTGCTAAGTATTTAAATTTCAAGAATTCGTATAAAAGTATATAGTTTATTACACATGTAATTTTTTATTTGAATAAGAGTTTAAATAAAGTTTCAACACTGCAGTCAAATTTCAAATATTTTTACTAATGCTTAAATTTATAAAAAGTACATCTATGTAAAATACTATCTAAAAATTTTAAAACACTTATTCTATTTCAAATTAAAATAACAAAACAGCATAAAAAATATTTGTTTTTTGTTTAAGTTGAAATAAAATAACTTAAATATATATATAACAATATTGTTGTAATTTAAATTTTACAATTATCTTTCTTCAAAAAAAAAAAAAACGGATTTTTAAATTTTAATGTTTTACCACCTGCTATTTTGTTAACATAGGGACAATTTGAAAACTAGACAAAATTTTTACAGATTCACAAGTACTTCTTGAAACAAAACGAAAACCATTCATATTGTAATACTTTTAAGCCAATAATATTTATTAGTTTTTATTGTTTGGAAACACAAAATATAAAACTTTTAAAATAAATTTTGAGTTGATACACATTTTTTAGAACTTCGAAAAAATCGTGTTTTTTATTAAACATTATTATATTATTTTAAATAATAATATTATTCATACTTTACATTTTTTAAATAAAAATTACGTTTAAATTATTCAATAATTAATAATAATAACTGAAATCATTACTAACTTAAATTACGTATTATTTATTAAACAAATACATTTTTGTTTTGGGGATAAACAATAAAGGTTATTTGATGAAAATGTAATTATTATAACCAAATGTTATATAACTGAGTAAATTATATCAAATGGAACGTAATACGGATAATAATTTAACATGATTTTTGGAAAAAGTCGCAAATTTAATTTCTATGATTATTTTAACTATTTCTAGAATTGAAAACATATTCGGTGGGAAATATTTTAATGTATGATTAAGATGTAGCTGTGCACAATACACCCATTAGTTATTCAAATATTTCAGATATATATTATTGGTATTTTGTAATATAATTTGCTTGATAATACATATGATTAAATTATCTTTAGTTGTTGGGACTTGGGTTGCTTGTTCGCACGGAAGATCAATTTCGTATTTCATTGAATCATTACGTAACAATTGTACAATTTGGGCACAAAAATCAAAAGTTATTTCGACAATTACCAAGTATGCTTTTTTAACATAGTTAAAATGTAACGATTTTTTTACTAAAATATTTGATACTTTACAGTATTGTGTCCATTGGTCAAATTCAGCCACTTTTAATACAAATCAACAAATGCAAATTTTACGAATGTATACCTTTAGGCTTAAATACCGAAGAATATGCAGGTAGAGGCGTTTTTAGTTCAGGGACAGCATTTTTCGAACCTTATTGCAGTAAGTTTATTTTTTTTATGTGGTCCTAAAAAGGTAAAATACGTAAATATTACTTCGCTACATAACATTTTGGATATTGTTAACGGTCTACCACATAGTTATTATTTGATGAACAAAATATACAGAAATATTATAAGAATAGCTTATAAAATTAATTAGTACATATCACTATAATATATTTTACTGTTTTTAAAAAAGAATTGTTTTAATGAATAAAAGCAATTATATCGGTAATAAATAATATATTACGTTATATTAAGATTAAATGGATTTATTAAAACGATTATATATTTGAAATATTTTTTAAACAACTCTCATTAAATTCTACTTGAAATTATAAACATTTTTTTAAGGGTTTAACATTTTAAACCCCAAAGTATAAATATTTATATACCTTTACGTATTTATATACAATAATTTTGCACAAATGTAACATTCAATATTTATAACACACGTTTTTATTTAAAAATCATAGAAAATACGTTTTCCTATTTTAAACATTTTAACGAATACTCGATTAATTATAATTTTTTTATTTTAACATTCTATTATTAATTTTATTAAGAATACTGACTCGTAATATTCATATAGGGAACGTATAATTTATTTAAAACATATTTCAATTACGGCGTGTTTACTTTTTCTAATCGAATAGATACGATAAGTTTTCACTTTTATCATTCCATCATTAGGTCGAATACAACGTAAGATTAATTGTAATCAGTATTTCGAAAGTGGGCAAAAGTTTCAAACCAATCCCATGTAATGAAACTGATCAAAATTTAATCGTGCAAAATTTGTCTTCAATTAACAGATAATCGTATAAAACCTTGTAAAAATAATGTTATTTTAATAATCAACTGTTATAAAATCATATATAGATAAAGTATTTATACGTAAGTCCTTTATAAATAAAATGAAATTGTCCAATTAAAACCATTGTTTTCATAATGTCTGTAATGCTTTGTAAGGAAAATCAATAATTTGATTTCTTAATCAGAATTACGGTTGATAATTATTAATTTATCGAATTACGTATTAAGTTTTAATCAAAGTGTATGATGATCAAAAAATTATAGTTTAGAATAATAATAATTTTTGTTAATTTACAGAGAAACACGAAGAAACAGATCGGATTATGAGTAATGAACTTAGATCTTCAAGAAAAAATATTTAAATATACATTACATAATATAAGTAAAATGGAATCACGAATTAATTATATGATTATATACAAAACTATTTTAATTGTTAGAATAAGTGTTTTCTGGATTATGAAAAAATAAAAAAGATTTAAATTTATTATAAACTAAAATATGACATACATTTCTTTGTTATTTGTTATATGCAGTTAATCTGGGATTCCTAATGAGCTCAGAAATTAATGAAAAAAATCGGAAACTCAATTATTTTAAATACCATCTGTGTTAAATTTCAATATAGAAAAGAACTAATTGAAAGTTTTGAAGCATCTCATCTCTTACCCGAATAAGTGTAACGAATATAGCCTAAAGTTACATCATTGTAGAACTACATAATAAAAATCTCTCTCGTTTAACTTAAAATACCTATTTTTAGTGGAAAAGATTTTTGTGTTAATTTCATCATTTGATATTAATTTTGTAATTCTTAACAATACACTTACACTCTGTACCCAAAATTAAAAATTAGTCGATTATTTCTATTTTTTTTTTTTGAAACACAAAAAGTTGAAATAAGTCACGAATCCATAGGTTGCATACTACCGAAATTAAGTAATATTAAATTTAATTAAAAATATTTTTAAAATTTTAAATCTTCTTTGAATTATTATAATATCAAAATGAGATTTTAATTCTAGGAACGATATAAATTAAACGGACACTTTCAAAAGGGAAATTTTTTGTTTATATAAAAACGTTGATGAAAACAGTGTGAAAAGAAATTAGCTATATGCTTATGGAAAACCAATAAAGAGACAAATAGCAGAGAAAATCCATACTCTAAACATCAAAAGGGCGGTATCCTTTAACCAAAAAATGTATTTTTAAATCGGGTCTGCTCTACCTATTTGGCAAGAAATCAATAAAGTTTATTTTATGAAATATTCTAAGGTTTAAGATCCAGTACAGAGTTTTTATTCATTATTTGAAATTAAATTTTTGTAAAAATTTCACTTAAAAAAAATTTACCCTATTCTAAATTACTTAAAAAATAAGTTTTAAGAACTCATAAATACAAATAAAAGTTATTTTAGAAATAAACTTTTAATTTTAAATACATTAAAAATTATTAGTTGAAACTATAAAAAACAACTGTTAAATAAGCTGAAACAACGATATTTATTAATTATTTACAATTGTTAACTAATTTCATATATTGTCATAACCCTCATATTAATTAGATTTGTAATTAACGTCGTAATATTATCTTTTACATTAAAAGTTTATAATTTTTACCGATAATTTATGTTATTCCAATAACAATAATAAACATAATAATAATCAATAAATTACCAATTTAAACAGTTAAATTATATTATTTATGTAAATAAAATATTAATTGAACCATAATGAAAAATTTAACCGAACGCCATATTTAAAATAAATATTTACCAAAAAATATTTAAGAACGCGTATTAGATGTATGTAATTGTTAGGATGAATTAAATTGTTGTTATATATTGGAGGACTCAACATAGTTACGAGTCGTATTCAAAAAACTTTCTGCCGATATTAAAAGTAAACAGGTCACGATAACTATCGATAGGCTTCAACCATACTAATGATATAACTAAGGAGGGTGGTGTTGAAAACACTATCCTGTATCATATTGAATGAAGAGCAATTAACAGAAACCAACTCAAGAAACAAGGGCTCGTAAAACGGGATACGGCAGATGAGTACATTTTCACGGCCGTTTTCAAGTACGTTTCTTCTGACACCGTCGCTAGTAAGAAAGTGATGTAGCAACAACATTGTAAATAATACGGTCGCCGCAAGTATTCGAGAATATTCTACATCCGTCTCATCATTATGAATTCGAGAATATTCTTGATCAACTGTCACCCATAATTTATATATATATATATGTACACTTATATAAACAGTTACAATTATTAAAAGTACAATCCAGTAGTTCATCGGTTTGTTTGTCGACAGTCGAATATTTACCATTGTTGTCTATCACTTCAGTACAGGATTTAAGTATTACGTTATTTTATTTGTATATGTCATACACTTATCGTTGTTCGTTATTTTTCATAAATAAATTTACATTCATAACTAAACATTATTGTCGGTGATTCTTCCACAAATAGTTAAAATTTGCTCTTAATTGTTTAACTTAACGGATTACTTGTCGTCTGTTATAGTTGAAACTATAAACGATTGAATTCGAACGGTGTATCTATCGAAATAATTGGTATACTTAGGCAACTGTACATCTCCTTCAAATTTTTTATTTAAAATTGTACCTTCGATCGTATTGTTCGTCATTTCTTTAACTGAAACCTCGGTATTGTTTTAAAGTCATGGTAGATTGATGTTTTGGAGAATAATTATAATAGGCGCGCCAATTTTCAATGTTAAATTAATTGTTGAAAATGATTGTTCGTTTGGCAAATCAGGTTGATTTAATAATTCGGTTGGATAATCGACGACTTTATTTTTCGATTCATTACAGTATCGATAGACTTCTTACGTTGTCGCTTCATCTAGTATTTTGTTTCGAAAACTGAAATTGACGTCGTTTTTCTTGTAATTTGGAAAACGTGAATGTATTCGTTTGTAGTTTCTATAAATATACTATATATATATTTCTATAAATGTTTGTTAGCAATGTAATACATAATGTGGATTTATTGATCATCATTTTGCCATTTCCAATATTTAACGACCGTTTTACGAAA
This sequence comes from Geopemphigus sp. TES_GeoC_2020, assembly GCA_025469175.1. Taxonomy (NCBI): domain Eukaryota; kingdom Metazoa; phylum Arthropoda; class Insecta; order Hemiptera; family Aphididae; genus Geopemphigus; species Geopemphigus sp. TES_GeoC_2020. The sequence continues at coordinate 18,156 of JAIPRN010000769.1, forward strand.
CGTTCAGTGGACGCATTATTTTGTAGTTGTACACGCATGTTGGTATTCGAAGTCGATTTTTGTACGTTTCGTCATAAAACTGATAGTTTGAGACACGCATTAAGTTCATCGTTGGGTGTGGTATATAACTGGTAGAGTTTGTTGAAAATGATCTGACAATAAAATGGATGCACCATCGAAAAGCTGTTCATTTTCTTCCTTCAAATATTTTAGTGTACGATGACGCAATTTCAATGATTTTTTGCGTATCAGTACATTCGCCATATATAATGAGTTGACGCGATTGTAGTACTTTACCCAATCCAGAATATCAATTGTATTGTGCGTTACTGTTTTTATTCAATTCAGTCAATTTAACGACAATTTCAGTGCCGAATATACGCTATTCGGCCACCATCCGAAACAGTTGCCGCAATTCCATATGACGTTATTGCTAGTACAATAATTTTCCGTCATCGTGCGGGGTTCCCAAAAAAAGTGAATCGAGGAAAGTTTTATCTGTTTCTCTGGGCGCATCTAGAGAATACAATCCGCGACTTTGGCTATTATAATTGCATTCGTAATTCTGGCAAACGTTATGCATTGTTCCGGTACCTATTTCGAAAGATTCGTTTCAACAAATGTACCCAATTCGTCGAATATCACCGTGTGATTTTCGTCTCAAATTACAATTGATTTGGAGTAACTATTCCTAATTTTAAGGGTGTTTAAGTGGCCGAACATATATCCGCAATCGAAACTAACGTCTCATTACACACGTTTGACGCAAATTGAATGTCCGGATTTTGATTCGCCGCACGCAAATGACGTAAAACGTTTTTACTCGTGTAGCCTTTGTATTCTTTGGAATTTTAAAATACAAAATAAACTTTATTTTATTTAAACTTTTAAGATGCGAAATTATAAAGCTAAGTAAAACCAACATATTTAGTAATAACTTTAAAACTTCTTTTTGATCAATGCAATTTAAAAATGTTTATTTTATTTCTTGGCTCTACATTTTACACCGATAAATTTCGTCTTCTTTTAAAATATTTTAATATAATCGTGAAGTCGATTTATCGTGTGATTAACTGTAATGTTTTTGTAATATTAATAATGTTTTTAGGTAATTTCAAATTCGATTAGCGTAACAATTGTCATTACCTGAGCTCGTCAATTTGTTACAGGCAAAATGGTTAACATGTTTATTAATAAAAAGCCTTCAAAATAAGATTTCTAAATAAAATTACCGAAATTTAGGCATAATATAAGACGTTATTTATTACATATATCGTCGAATATTCTTCACAATAATGAACATACCAAAAATTTTGTTTAATTTAATTTATGTATAACTGCATTGATTATTATAATACGTTTATTATAATTCCTATTTATTATTAAATACAAAATATTATCACACCTGTTTATTGAAATACGTACGTCATTTTTTGTATACATTAAAAATAAAATGATAATTAACGCAAATATTTAAAACATAAATATTCAACATTTCTTGTAGTAACGGTGTGCTCGGTTCGTTCTTTCAAACTGGAAAACCTCCGATACCATTTTGGTTTATATAATTATGATTTTTCGCAGAGTTGTGGTTGTCACTTTTTCCCGGAAACTTCGTTCATAATATAAAGAATTAAAGAGTGCTGTATCGTTTTTATATTTATTTCGTATAAATGTTTATTATGTATTTTTGTGCTTATGTTTTGAGTTTATATTTCATAATCGTCTGTTTCTGTGTTTTTTCTTACAACGTTAATAAACGCCGCTTTGATTAAAGTTGTTGTCCAGACCTATTAAAAAATGGCAAATTGAGATCCAATTAGCTCTAAACTACTTACATAGTAATAATGAATTAAGTACATTACTCTAAGCTACCTTTATTTTGATAAATAAATTAATACCAATTAGAATGTTTACGAATGTTATAGTTGTGTTTTATTTTGCGTTATGATTGCTGGTCAGCCTACAACACTATAGTATAGCATATAGTTTATTTTATTTTTTATTTAATATGTGGATAATAAAATGAATCTATTCCATGAAATACTATAATATGTGATATTAATTAAAATGGTAAATATTGTATACTATTGTTTATCAGCTACCTCGTATTTAAAGTTTCTTGTCACGTGATTTGATATTCATTGATTAAAAAGTTTTTTTTACATAGTACAACGAAAATGTATGCGAATGAAAAATACTAAAGAAATTACATTAATGTATTCTAGTCATGTCTCGAGCTGATTGTATTTTGAATTTTTCACATGGTGATATATTTGCTGCTGGATTTATTATATTTATATTTTTTAATTATTCAGCGCTTGAACGATATTATTATTAATAGTAGTTGTCAAGTATAAGATGCCGTCATTAACATTCACTTAGTTAATCAGGAGTATTTAATTCGTGTACAAATGTGTCATATTGTTTTTGCTATGACATAAAACTACATCAACAATTTCAATATTTTATCATCGAAAATAATGAAGTTCAAAAACTGTCAAGTCCACGTTTGCGATTCGTATTGATTTTCGTATTTTCATTTAGTGAATTATTTTTGGTCCTATACGTGTCTATGATATTAAGAAGATACGCTACACAAATTTACACAAACACACACATTTGTAGAAGAATATAAGTAATTCAAAATCCGTAGCAAAATAAATTACAACTTAAACCGTTTCCTTGGACGACTACAAAAATCATTAGAACGAAAATAATCGAGCGGTCATTTTTATTATAAGATTACACTGAACATTGGAAAATAAAAACAATTTTACGATAAACTTGTGTATGTACGATAGTTTTTTTAATTGTACAAAAACTACAAATTATAATAAATAAGAAAAAGTCCGTTATTTTCCTTTTGCTTAACATCCAAAATTCTATAGATAATTAAATAACTAATGATGTTATACTTGTCATCAGTCGCTGATTAGGCGACTTAAAAGTACATAAAATTGAAACCATAACAAAAACTTCCTCGTTCGCCAAGAAATAATTACCAATTTTTATACGTAACGATATACACATTGATATATATATATATATATATATATATATATTATGCTAACTTACAGACGTAGTCGTCAATTAAATTTTATACAAATAAAAGACGCTATATAAAAAATAAATCCGTAATTTTCCGGGTACGAATTCGTATTCTCGAATTGATTTAGTGTTATCCAAATTTGGCCGTCAGAGTGCACTATACACATCATGCAATGGGCGGAAGAAGTGTTTTGGTCAGAATCATGACACGTGCTCAACTACCAACAGTAGTACTGGTCCTCAGTCCCGTTGCGGTGGTTCGCCTTTGGTATTCATTGCTATGAAGCTGATAACGTTGCTTGTGTCGTTTTTATTCCCGGGTGAGTACGTTAAATAACAAATAATCGATTATTTTTATCATAACAAATATACTATTGTCATTCATTAGTTTTCAATGGAGGCTAGTGAAATATTAGTTTATAAATAAATAAAAAAAATGTAAATATTTAAAAATATACATATCATGCACGTAAATTATACATACATATATATAAAATTTGTTCGCCTGTAAATACATCTGACAGTAAATTAAATTTACGATAGTGAAATTATTTTCATGTACTCAATTGAATTTGTAAATAGAATTCAAAATGAACACCTTCGTTTTTAATACAATATTGCAGTTGCTGTCGTACATTTTACATATTTATATGGTAATTCATACTTAACGTACGATATTAATCGAAAACGAAAAATATTTATTTATTATTTTAAACGTATCTTGAACGTATTTTTGTATTTTGAACAATACGAATGAGTTCAGCGTTTATGCACATTTTTGTACAGTCAATTCATATTCTGAAAAATTATCTTGTATACGTTGTACACTTGGCGCAACGAACATTTTTAGATTTTGTACGAAACATAAATAAATCACAAATAAGTTAAAATGGTTCAACGTATTATAATTCTAAACAAATTTCATCCGTATATATAATATATTTTTCAAATACATAATGCATAGTGCAAGAGTCCGTAATCTTTGTTGTAAAAATTATAATTTATTCTAAATGATAAATTCTATGTTGCATGTGCAAATAAATTTTATGGCCAAATTTATAGTTTATAAATATTATCAGTCACGTGATGTACAAATAATAATATTCTTATTAATAATTCTCAAATAATTAAAATTCTATATACATTATATATATATATATACATTCAATATATTACAATTAAATAGTTTTATCAATTTATGTTTATTTTATTAAATATAAAATTAATCATTTTGAGAAATAGAATGATTCAAAATAATATGAAATAAATGTCACGTAGACTAAATATGAGGAACTATTAAAACTCAAATGGTTTTATTAGACTTTTAGTTTACAATTATATGTCTCGTGTTCTTTTTAACTAATTAGTGCGTCAAAATAAACATAATTAAGTTCTTGAATTTTTTATTGTATGAAATAAGAAATATTTTGTTTGTTAAAAATGCATAATATTATTTTAAATAACTTCAGAAAATAGCTCAATTATTTATATTAACTAAATTAATTCGCGGTAAGTTTCGAAAGATCTAAGAATTATCATAAGATTATTCGTCATTTTATATAATTTTTTATAATTTCAATAACTAATTATTTCTTATTAAATAACGCGATTATTAATTAAAAAGGAAATATATAATTAATTTATATTTTATATTTTATAGAAATATATATATATATAATTATTACAATTATTTTAAACACTTAAAATATGATATGCCACGTGCTACTTATATTATTTTTAACGAGATTTGTAAATAAGCAATTAAAGTTAAATTTTAATAATAAAAATCACAAAAGAATAACCCTGAAAATTCTACTCCAGAAATAATATGTAAATTAAATCTAACTATAGTCCCTTGTTGTAATTGTTGTATTTAATTTTTAAGTAATATTTTCGTTAATAACTTTTATTCTTTAAAAGCTAAAATGCCTACTTAATTATCTATTTATTATGCAACGTTAGGATTTCTCTAAAATGATTAAAAAACGAATAGGTCACAAAAAGATGATTAAAACGGTCGTTTTTAATGACTTCATTTTTAGTATCTGAAAACCTAATGATATTTGAAATTAACCCATTAAGTAATATTGATTTTTAATCAATAAACAATTTACTGGAACCTAAAAATTATTATCAAATACTATCATTTAATTAACGCCACAATTTTTTATTCGTTTATTTATTTGGGATAAAAATATTAAATAAAACAAAACGTTCGATTATTTTTATAATTATTTCAAAATATGATCATATTTCAAAATTATTGTAGACTTTCTTTTATTTTCATGAATAAATAGTTAACGAAGATAAGAAAAATCGTACATGATAAATAAGGGGTATTTAAATAAATTTATTACCCTAATATTATAATAACAAACACATCTGATTACGCACCCATAAATGTCAATAAACAATGCCTGTATTTGACCCTTATACATTTTATTATCCTAAAGATAATACGTTCCTTGTGTATGATGTCAATTACCATTATTTACTGTAGTTAACATATGCCAAAGACTCCAGAAGGTGTCATTTGCATTTTGTTTTTTAAAATACTGTAACACTGTGAACGTTACTTATAAATAACTCGTTTTTCATAAGCGTTATTTATAAATATTATTTAATACGTACTAGTAAGTCATAAATCGGTATTTTTACTTTTAATCCATATTTATCTTTCTATTTAACGAATGATCGTTTCGTTGAAATATTTATCATTTTTTCATTAGTTTTCATTTGAAATCTTCGATGTATTCACATTTTATAGCTTTTATAATTATTATATTAACGTATAATATTCCTTTATTAGTTATAAATTATAAATTAAATTATTTTTTATGTCTCCCAAATGTTTTTTTTCTTTTTTTTGTATTTTCGAATCGGTCTAATAAAAATAAATAATGCGTTGAATAAAAACTTGGTTAATGTCGATCGAAACGAATTTATAATAATCTTGATTATCGATAACAAATTGAGCAAATACTTTTTGAATCAGATATTGACGAAGATTATAATTTTTCTGATTCTGATAACGAGTATATGTATAAAGATATTGAACAAATATCGGATGATTTTGAGACTGATAATAAAATCGTAAATGCTACACAAAATGTAAATACCGAATTTTCCCCTAAATATTGATGGCGACAATATAGGACTTAGTTGACAAGAAGTGAAAATTAATTCGTTTAATTTTTCTTTTATTAAGCAAAATATATTTTCCTAATTTTGGTAAAGAGCGAAAAACATCACATAAAAAATTACGCGATAAATTATTTTTTTTTTGAACATCAGTTTTATAAAACATTTGTGTTGACGAAACCAATAACTATGCTGAAACGGAGTTTCTACGTGTAGGTGGTGCACGACGGTTACGTATATTAAAATGGAAACCAACAGACGATGACGAAACGTTAACATTTATTGCATTGATATTTCACACTGATCCGTAAAAGTAAACAGCTTGAATGACTATTGAAAAAAGTATCACCTTTTGAACCTTTCTTGTTTTTTGAATTGTATAGCATCAATAAAATAAAAGCCACGATTTTTTTCCACTTGGCTAAATGTATATACAAATATTATCCACTGTGAACATTTTAAACAAAATATAAAGCAAATCATTAAACAAATACAGAAATGTTCGAAGAAGTGTGGCCGGGTCACAGAGACTTTAGAATATTTGAATTCTCATTCAGATCGGCGCAAGTTCCTTATTGCGTTTATTGCAATTTGAAAATAATAGCAAATTCAAATTGCATTTGAGATATCGAAGGAAGGTAGATTTATCTAAAGACGGTCAAATTCGAAGGATTGAATCGATACCGAATTCTTATTTTATGTTTCACTTAATTATTTGGAAAATTAGTCCGAAGTTATTGAATTACTCGTATAATGTATAACTTTATTCGATGATTAAATCATTAAATTAAATCTGTATCCTTGAGGATTCTGTCACTGGACAGCTTTCCTCCATATACTAGTCAAGTTATGTAAATTACTAAAAAAAAAATCTCGTTTGTTTATAATACATATGATATAAATTGTAAATATTTTATTTTAAAAAACAAATTTGTAATCTATAACGTTTTTATATACGAATGATTCTGAACATGGTTACTGCCTCTCGAAAATAACTAATATACAAACGTAGATAATGACTGAAAAAAGATGTTACTTTAAAAAAAGTAAAAAATATAATTTCTCTCATATACATTAATTGGCATGATCTTAAACGAAGTTTTAATTTATTTATCGAAGTGATTTACACACGATTGTAAATACGATAATATATACGCAAAATTAATAATATTTTTATAACGATAATTTGTAATCATATATTATGAATAAGAAGTGGACATCGTACGTTCAACATTCGTACATTGTTTCATTAAATGTTCATAGGTTAGAAATAAATAATTTCTTTTACAAAAAGTAAAATTTATCGAGATTTGATAGATTAAAACTGAAGAATTATTTAATTAATGGAACTATCATACAATTAATACTAGATTTTTATTATTTGATACAATTTACTTTGGAATATATGTAAAAAAATCCAGTTTTTATACGTTACGTGATGTAGACAAATATAAAATACGATATTTCAAATAATTTGCCGAACTTTAATTTTAACATAATACAACCTTTTAATCATAAACGTATATACAATTATAATATATAAAATAAGTTCTGCAAGTAGGGTCTAATTATTATTATATTTAATTAATTTTTGAAACACGTTTCCATTTAGAAAACAACGGTTTAATTTAGTTTTATTATAATAGGAAAAATACATCTACCATAGAACTGTATGTAAAATAAATTCTATTAAACAAAAAGTTTTATGAAATTTAATGGGTACTCTTATTTAAAACTTTGTTCACATAGTCACTTATGCAAAAGGAAAAAAAGCGCCTATGAAATCCAATAAATTTTTCGTTTTTACAGAATTACTGAATTATGTGTATGGAAACACTAATATACCGAGTTCATAAATATTCTAAAATGTATTATATTTATTAATTTCTCACGTTATTTAACATTAATTTCAAATAAATAACTATTATTTTTACATTTTTAAACGTATGAAATTGTACTTGAATGTATTGAGTTCCTTCCCAATACATAACATCTTAATGGAATATAGTCCATTATATTTACAAAAATATAGACAGGAAAAGTTGTAAAGACGTTGAATGACAAAACTGTTTTCTATTATTTTCTTGGTAGAAAGTTAATTTAAAGTATAAAGTTGAAAAATGTTGTATTTTTACATCGATAACTAAAAGCAAAACTAACTTCTAAGTTGGTGACACAAACATGGTTTCGCTAACACTATCCATGATAAATAAAATAACATAGGTCGAGGAATACCATACTTTATATTTCAAAACTGAATATTAAAATCGAAATACTATACGAATATGTCTAAATCAATTTTTAAAATCATGGTCCGTGAGATATTATTGCTATTGTGGACGAAAAGTACTATTTAAAAATGGTAATCTTAATTTGTTTACATATCGCACTTTTGAAAATTGTTTGACGTCTATAATATATTATATAGCAGAATGTAATCGATTGTATCGATAAAAAAATGAACGAAATATTTGTATATAAAACGTGCGCGTTTTAATCCACGAAATATCGTAGTTATATATGAACCGGTGATTTCTTTTTGTAGAAGAGTACCGTAAAATTACAAGTTAATTCGAATTTTTACAATCAAATTATCGATCGTGTTTCCATTTCATCTGTTGACGTGTCGTTTACATTTTGCGTTTAACAGGATGAGTGTCGCGTGAAACAATGCCGTTCTACTATATATCACCGTGCCTCCAATACATTTACGACACACGGTGTAATATATAACAGAATATACACGATATCACGATATTAAAGCACGTATGACGTTCAATCGTTTACCCGTTTCATATTTATACAATAAGTATCGGAAGTTCGTCTTGGCACACGTATCGTTTAAATGTAAACTGTTTGCGAATAGTTGTTAGTACAAACACAGAGCATTCTATAAACACATCCAGTACACCGTTGCTATATATATATATCACATCGATATGTACCGTTTGTCGCCGATTGTTACCGACTACTACACACAACTCCTTTATAGAGCAAACTGTCATTAGTACGCCACGCGACTCAAGTAAACGCGTATGTTGTAAATTATGAAAGTTCATCGTATGAATCGTTAAACCGAATTCCGTATGTTTCCAATACCTATTGATATACATATCGCGTCTATTTCCATTGTTATATTATTGTTTTACAGCGTAAATTTTTCGCATTTGCTCGTAAAACGTATTAATATAAAACGATTACACAACGGTGCTACAGTAGAACGCGAATTTTCCGGTTTGTACGTCAGTTTTGTACTTGACGTTTCTATATTAAATATATAAATTATATTTATATTAAATCATTATCGTAACTATAACACTTTTATAACAACGCCAAAAATTGTTCGGCACAAAATGTGTGTTGTATTTATGGGCTACAAAGTGTTATTACTCAAAGATTTTGAGTATTTGATTTTCTGTTTTCCGTGATTATTCCAAACACGATTTATTGCTCAGAAAAATAACGATTTTTGTTCACTGTACTTAACATTTGTTCGGTTCGTTTATTTATATCATTTTATTCGTATTCATAAATATACACATAAAATGTTATTTAAACGAAATTTAATCTTAAGACTTAAAACGCGTCGTGTGGGTACATAAAAACGAAAAATACATCAACTGAATTAACGAACCACATTACGAGTAATATTATTCCTGTAATGGACATTGTATACTTATACAGTGTCTCCAATAATGGAACGCTTTACTCTAATCGTTATGAATAAAATTTACTATGTTTCGCGTGTTAATAATAACACATTTTACTTGCGTATACAACTATTACTTTTAATATGAGCAGTTTCAATATTTATTGTAGAATTCATTGAAGAATGATACCATAAAATGTTTTTATAGTATTTTAAAACCTATATAATATTAAAATATTTAGTCTTTAGACATAAACATTGTATTTAATATAAATATAGAATACGGTTAGATATTGATGATTTGAAGTAAACAAAGAAAAATGTATACCTTTTTGAATTAGAAATTATTTTATTTGGTTAACTGTAATTTAAGATTACTCAAAATATCAAAATTTAATGTGACAAATATTTAGAAGTTATAAAAAATTTATAATCGTTATAAAAAACTCCATCTATAGGAATGTCTAATATTCAATCAATAAAGGCATACTTCATATATATATATATATTTATATATTTTAAACGACTCATTTGAAGCATTTCTTTATACATAATACATAATAATGGTAATAACAATATATATTATATATAAACTAATGGCATAGTTTGCTACATTTTTCGCAAATTTAAGAATAACATTTGTTTCTAACTATTTGACAAAAGTATAATAAAAACAAAGTATATATGTAATATTCAGTAATATAGATTTTTAATAAATATAGTTTAAATAAAAAATATAAAATAAATGCGTTAAATAATATCGATAAAATTAAAAACGTAACTTCTAGTCATTAAATTTGAGTAAGAATATATATGGTATATACAGTAATACGAATATAAGAATAAAATTTAAGACGACAATGTAATGTAGAGAACCTCAGAATTTTTCTTCTTAAAGAAATTATATACATCTAAAACATGTTAAACTTTAAAGAAAAGTGCAGAAGTGTTAAAATGAATCGTGCGAATAATTTTAAAAATAATTCGAAATTAACTAATAATTTTCTAGTGTGTATAAACCCAAAATTTCGTTTATAATGAATTTTAATTCGTAACATAAAAATTAATGCATATTTAGGTACAAAATAACACTTTCAAAATCTGAAGTTACATGTAACAGAAAATAACGGAAATCTCATTTTTGTCATATTTTCAATGTAACTTTATAAAAGGCTCAAAGTTATAATAAGTTTAATCAACGTAATATAAATATATTTTTAAGGGTCCTGTTTCTTCTTAGTATACAACTTTTAAATATATTTTAGATCCAATTACGTGTTTTGCGTAAAAAAAAATTATTATAATTACACATATGTATAACTTTTAAAAAATTACTGATTTATGTTTCTCAATAAAATTATCGGTGAATCAGTTTTTAACTGTAAACCAGGCAAATTGGAAAAATTCAACCATTATGTAGAAAAATTTACAGTTTTGTTTTCATCGACCATAGTATCATAACAGGTAATACAAGTGAATATAGCTCAACCACTTATTAAAAACGATAGATTCATTTACAATGTTTCGCATATTCAATGTAAACAAACGACCACCATATTTTGTTGAATGTCGACGACATAATGAATATAATAGAACTATCAATTCTTATTATTGTGTCTGCCTATAAATTTCATGGAAAGGGTTTTACACATATGCCATTACTCATAATGTACCATTAAATGCACCGCAGGTTCATGGATTATTTTGTTAATACGATTCAAATAATTCTGGATCAATATTTTGTTCGGGAATTTCAACCAAAATATTTTAATTAATTTCTTCTGGACTAAGTTTATCAATCAATCAAATTGAAATACGTACATGAAATAATCTACGTTTTCAACATTCAACATCGTATTTTAGTATTTTAGTACTTGGCGATAAAATAAATAACTATAAAATAAGGCCGATGAACCAACTCAAACAAAAATGAATAATAAGTAATCAAATTTTGGATTCAACACTACAACGGTGCCACCTGAGGGCAACTAACCAACGCAAAAATCATTGGGAGTGCTATCCGAACGTATAGTGCGAATATAGCTGAAGATTTTCTGATTTCTTAAATTAGCAAGTACTAATAAACGTGCAATTATATATATATATATATATATATATATATATATGTAGGTATGTATGTATATATGGTTGGGCCAAAAAAGAAAATTTAACAAGAGAATTACGCAATCAACATTTAATAAAAGAACGACTGATAATTTTCAATTTTCGATTCGCCATTGGATGTATTAAAATTGGTCAAATTTATAACAATATTCGTCAAATTGTTCATATTAAATAAATTTTAAAAATTATAAATTATTTCAAATTTCATAATGAATAAAATAATCTCATCTAGTTTTACGGCTAAGTAAATTATTTTTAATCGTATTCGATTATTTTCACATTCGCTATTATGATTTCATGGAGTTTAAACAAAATTTGACATGTGCTTATAAGACACAACAGTATATTAATCATCTTTCAATGAAATTATAAAATAATTGATATATTAAACATAAAATACTTCTCGCAGAATTTCTATCGTACCAATTACTTGTGGCATGAAAAAAACGATATTATTCTGGACTGCATACGAACGAGCAACAAATAGTTGTCGAAAAAATGCCAATATTTTCAAAATGAAATATTGAATTTCAAAAAAATATGGTATACTATTCATTGACTTCGAATAGTATATGTCATATATATATATATATCACTGGAAATAATGGCGTTATTCATTTATTAATATTTTAATAATAATTTATTATTGTTTTCAAAGTTTAATGTGTTTACTTTATGTGGTGAAATATTAAAAAATGATATTTGTAATAACCTTTTTGATAATTATTAATACTTAACGACAAACAAAACATTAATATTAAAATCGTATTATACAACTAAAAAATTTTATATTTTCAATATTTTAAATGGAAGGTTCGAATAAAAGTTCAGCTACAACCGTCTTCAGAACTACAGCCTTTGTAGAAAAATAATATCTTTAAAATAATGCACACGGCATAACTTATTGAAACTAAATTAAACATGTTTCAGTTTTGAATACCATTTTGATTATAGGAATTTAATTATTTGGGTTTTATTTAAAGCTCGAACATTTTATATTAAATAAACATTAAAATATTAGTTTTGAATGTTTATACTGATTTTATTTTCCCAATTGTCATCTAAATTTTGAATATCGGTCTTCGGAAATTATAGATGTGGTTTAAACTTTAAAAGTCGATTTACATTTTATGATTTTGGTTATAATTTCGAGTATCGGTCTTTGGGAATTATCGTTGCGGTATGAACTTTAAAAGTCGATTTATATTTTATGATTTTGGTTTGAAATAGTTTAAATGTTTATAAGAAATACTACCATAACGTCTAAAATCCTAGTAATAAACATATGTTATAAATGTGTCTATTAACCACATTAATATACTATAATATAATTAGTCATTTCCTAATAATAATTTATTTTTAATGCTATACTAGTCGATGGAAACTTGACAAAATAGCAAAATTCAGCACCGTACCCTTCCGGCGATACGTGTAATTACTAATTCCACTGAAATCAGAAAATAATTTTATTATATTATTATATATACCACGAAATATGAATTAAGATAGCATGGAGGATGCCTAACTAGGTGTAATCTAACTACCTATCTTAATATTCGAGGTATATATCGCACACTCATCTGGGCATTGAATTCAAATGTTATATTTGTATCTTAATTTTTGTCTTACTACTGTCTCAATTACTAGTTTTTATTTGTTTTATTCAGTTTTAGATTTTAAATATCAGTTTTCATTTATTTTGACACAGATTTTTGGTTTTGAATATCAATATCTAGATTTATTCGTTACATTTTCGATTTTGAACACCAACTTTGAATTTGTTATTTGTTTGGAGTATTGATCTCGATTTTAAATAATAAGTTTTATGAGTAATTAAAATGAATTCTGAAGACGGTTTTAAATTCCTGATACTTGAGTCCACTATTGTTCCCAAAACGATGAATTGACTGAACTGACAAAAACTCGCGTGAAAACTAAAAATTGTATTCGGCGTAAATTAATAAATATATTGACGTTATGTTGATTTCATTTCATTTCTCGACTTCTTATTGATTATTTTTAATCTCTTGACAAATCACCTTGTTCCAATTTTGGAGCGCAACTTCACTAAATAAAATTATGTTCAAAAATATATATTAACTATAGTTGGTACACATATTAAGGCGAGTATTGACATTTATTTTAAAGCATTTCCTTTCAATTTCATTATTATAATCTACCGTATGCATAAGTGTACATATAATTCATTAAATTGTAAACGTCGCTTTCGCGTATTGCGTACATTGATTTTTTTATTTTTCGTCTCTACCAATTTATCCAATGTCGTGAATTCATAATTCCATAAAGTCTACGTTCTATTTCACAGAGGCCCTTTGTGAAGATGGTAAATGTTTCACAGCGGTTTATATTTAACTTGTACACCTTTTCGAATAGTACAACGAAATGTTACTATATATAATATTCACGTACACGCGTGCAATTTTATTTGAAAGTATTTTTTCTAATATTTCTTCAGGACTGAGGCGAATCAAAATTATAAAATACATCTCACAATTTTACAGACTACTATAATATAGTTTATTCGCGTGTAATATTAAACGAAATTGATAATTGAGATTTATAATTAATCTTTTTACTAACAAATAAAAAACACCGTGGTTGATATTTTTTATCGGTACAGTCAGTTGCGCTACAAGAAGTAGGTTAGGTAATATATATATATATAAACACCATTATAAAGGACAAAGAAACTAATTTATATTGCGCATTATTAAATATATCGCACACTTTTAGCACAGTGCCATGCTGTTTCCCATTAGTTTTTGGCGCGTAAATGATAATTCTTGAGAACTTAGCTATTTAAAGCCATCGAATTCGATTTGTTTTCATAGTTTGTGCATTATAAACACGTCCAAACTAGTTTGACAATTGATCAATGGCGTCTCTATTATGCGTTCTACGTTTAAATAATCGAAAAATATAATCAAAAGTCGTAAATACAAATTTATGCGTCCTAGTGTACCGCTTGTCATAAATCATAATATCCTCCTTGTTTGCACAGTTTGGTCTGAGTTTCGACTATTTCGCATACGATTGAGTCACGTTTGGACATATACGGATCGATCAAATTGGTAGCTACACTGGTCTATAGTTGTGTCCGTCTGAGTCACTCGAACGACGCTATTGTAAGTCGTAAATTGTGGAGTCGGTCTTTGTTTGAACTCCAGTAACGCTATATCATCATAAATGTGCATTGCTACTGCACTTAATATCGTGAATCGACAGTTTGTTTTGTATGCGAACATCCGATTGCAGTTGTTTGGTGTCTAAATATTTCAAAACTACCGAACACGAATTCCATTCGATTAGTAACTCGAGGATATACATATTTCAAACTTAAAATATTATGGCATATTATTGTTGGAAAAGTGACGTTCTTTCACCCAATGCACATGAAATGCAACGTAATAGCTCTACCTGGACTTAAATTGGTTGAGGTGGTCTGATCTTCTAGGTTGAGGTCTAAGCGCCGGACTTGCATAGTAAAAAAAATTTGTTTGAGGCTCAAACGACAAGCCTCAAAGAGTATATGACTACGTAAACTGGAAACTGGGAATAGGGAATTTATGGGGTATAATCGATTGTGCGGTCTATGCACAAAACGAGAAGGACTTTAATTTGGTAACAAATACGAGAAAATATAAAATGAAACGCGTCGTATACAAGAATTCAATTAGAAAGGCAATGAAGCAACTAAAATTTGATCCCAAACGACCGTCATTAACGGCAAACATTCTCATCAATTAAGAATCGATTTTGCTATACACTGATCAATTATACGTACGGAAAAGTAATTTAAAGATATCAATCCGAAACATTTAATCATAGCGCTCAAAATGGAAAATTTTGACGTAGGTGTATATAACGTACGTAGAAAAAGACCACCTTGAATACTCCGTATTCAAGAATATGAAATTTGTAGTTACAAAAGAATGTAAAGGGATAGAATAAAAAAAAACAAACATCGGATAGAACCAACCTTAGTAGCAAGGTTGTACGACGAGATGGTTTAAATGGAAGATTACCTAAAAAGAAAACGATTATTACGTATATATGTTTTACAAAATGGCTTTTAATTTAACACATTTAGGAATATACAGATAATTTTGGTTTTGATTTTAGTACAAATTTCCATCAAACTAATAAACTACACGGGCTTAGAAAAACATACATTTTTTGTACATTCAAAATGATAAATCACAACCAGACAAAATTACTTTTCACGTTTCACAAATTGTTCAATGGTAAGTTTTAAATTCGACAGACGACAAAAAAAATAAATATGTTATCTCGACTGTAAGCAATTTTCCAAGTCTACAATCGTTTGTTGGTCTATTGATTCGTCAACGCGTTCGATAAACTCAAAACCATATTCCCGTGTATTGTTAGGTTAAAAAATCTCTTCGGTATTTTGAATTTGTCAAAATATAAAGTACGTAATTTAATATACTCGTAGTGTTTATTGTTCTTAATCTTAACGTTTCTTCCTGACTCCAGTATAGATATTTTATGGAAATTTGTTTTATACTATCTGAAAAATATGTCACAAAAATTCTATTAACTTTTAGAAATATCATAATTAAATTACTTATTTAGTTGTGCTTATGAATATTTGTTGATAAAAAACAAAAGCGTATAAACTTAATTATTTTATGTGTATACTTAACAGATATAGCGTTTTGTTCTTATCGTAAAAAATATGAAAATAGGCAGCGTATGCGTTTATATTTATTATATTCAAAGCGTAGTTTATTGAAAACGATTAATACTAACCAAACGATGACCAACATTTCGTATAAAATATAATTTTATTCATCACCGATACCGTTAATATATTTAGAATAATTTTAAATAATTATTAAGAAAACCACTGAAATTAGATAGTTTTAACGTGATTTGTTCAAAAACATACATCAGATAATATAAGAATAATAATAATAATAACAACAAAATAATTATCGTGATTATTATAATTCGGGATTTCATTAAAATCAAAACAACAGGAAAAGTACGAACGTAACATAAAGCGGGTGTTGACATTTATTTCGACGCGACACAAACCATTTTAATTTATACATGATGAAATAAAGATTGTAACAACTATAATTCAACGTGGATATTTAATTATTCTTCTTATTTCTGTACAATATAAAATGTAAAATATGTAACTTTTACGAGAGATGTATATCTAATTCATACATTACTATTTTAATATTTAAAATTATTCTGAAATACTTGAATCGAGTATTTTTTAACAAATAGATTATCTATAGGTATGTTTTATAAAAAAGTATATTTTATTAGTTTCTCTGTCGTTAGTAATGATTATTAATATTAATATTTAAAAACTATGATAATTATATTAAAATTTAAATCGTATTAACTAAAAGCTGAATAATGTCTAAATATGATGTCAGTAATGTGTCAAACATCTTTAAAATGTAACTTATGTATCTGTAAATTACCCACACTAATAAAAATAAATAAATCAGATAAGTGTTAGTTTATTTTCAATAATTTCTCGTGAATTAATTCAAATACTTTAAAAATATTTAAATTATTTATATTTATTGTATTTAAATATTTTATATACTCTTTAAAAGAGTATATATTAACTAGTTTCCATAAGAAATACTGTAATTTGTCGTTCCTATTACATTATAATTATTTGTAATAATAATGTACACTGACTTATACCGCAGAATTATATGAGCTGAGACGAATACCAATATTCAAACCAAACATACAGTACATTTGCAGTTCAAACTTTAAATTTAGTAACCCGTTTAAAAAATTCATTTAAGAAATTTTCATTCTCCATACGGAAGTTTTTCTTAGTGAATTTCAGTGGATTATCGAAATAATTATCTACACGACAATTGCCGTCGTTCAAACGAAAATAACGTTGCGGTTAATACGTGTAATTGCGGGTATAACAGTATTGATTATCTATACTCTTAATGAAAGTAAACACATAATAAAACTGAAAACCTTTATGGTTGTAAATCACGATAATAAATTCACCTTAGATTAATTCTTATCCCATATATTTATTGCTTCATTAAATTTAATTTACCATGATATTATTTGCGATGCAATAATAATCATATTCAAATGTAATATATCACCTGGCCACATCTCTAGTAATCCTTTAAAATAGTTTTACCTAACGTGCGAAGTATATTAATATACTTTTTAACGTTACATAACAGTTTTACGTAAAGAACATTTACAAATATTTAATGATTGATCATTCCAAGATAAATTAAAACAACGTTATTATCTATACAAATTGTTAAAGCAATAAGATAACTTAATCGTTATATCTAAAAACATGTAGAAACAATGCTTAGTTTAATACAATATTATGTATCTATCGTTATCCAAAATTTTTAACGCTAATAAATTTAATTATAAATACAATTTTATTAAATATTAAATTAAGTTTAAAGCGTAACAATAACTTTTAACGCCAAAAAATAATAAAACACATTTTCGAAAAATATAAATTAAATTAAGTTGTCTGATTATGAGATACTGTAATGCATTTAAATTTAATAAAATAGACACGATTAATTCGAGAATATTATGGTCTAAGCTAATTTTAATTATATAGTTTAATAAATTTGATTAAAACTAGTTTTAAAATAAATTTTAGGAATAAATTTAAGTTACCATAAAATTATCAAAATAAACGTCAGTAAAACCAATCCCATAATTTTTTCGAACCATTAAAATAATATATATATTTAGTTTATATTAAATTTATATATTCTAAATATAATTTGAATATTTTTAAATAAAGAACTGAAAAACTTTAATATAATTTACATTACTGAGCATTTGATATTATTTAAATATAATTTATCAATATTACAAATCATCTGGAAAGATAACAGTAAAATAGTAAAATATTTTCTTCATAATTAACCAAAAAAAATTAATATATATTAATATAATACATATTTAATAAGCAGTTAATTTCTTGTGTTAAATTCTTTCAATAAACAATTACATCCAAAATTTATACATTAATTTTTTGAAATTAACGTATCATATTTTCATAGTAAAAATTTTTAATTTTTGATATTGTTAGACAATTGTCTAAACCAACTACTTTTTGGCAGTTAAGTTAAAATTATAAATATATTCAAAAACATAAACAAGAAACCACCTCTACTAAAATAATAACTACATTGATCATACTGAAAATTTGGAAACATTATAATTAATAATCTATAAATTGTATTATATTGCCTTAGTTTCTAATTTGTTCAATATAATTGTATGTATTTATTTATAAATAATAGCTTTTTTTTAAAAAGAGTATTTCAAATATGATATATTAATTATTTATTAATCAAAAAAGTTATTTTTTGAAATTTTCATTAATTCTCATAAATATCTATAGGTAGACATATAAATTCATATTAACATAATTAAAGTACACAAAAATTCCATTCAGTACTGCCTTAAAATCAACATATTTAAACAAACGATAGTAAAAAATGTAATTTTTCCAATTTTCTTAATATTTTCAAAAAACGTAACTACGAATTATTGAAAAAAAAAATAAAAAATATCGACATTCAACACGCGTTATATCCAAATAAAATTAATTTTTCATTTGATAATAATAATAATAGTCCAGAGTTATCTGCGCTTAAAATTATGAGATACAAATATTATTCATCGTTTTTTTTGTAGTTACTTTGACTATATTTCAAAAATCTTAAAAATCCATTGTCGAAATTGTTTTGTATAATTATTTATAGTCTTAAGTACGAATAATAATCATTATCTTATAATATTTGTCTTTATGACATGTCATGTTTGTAAATATAAATAGATAAAATCCAATAGTAGGTCAATCGAAGTACTAGTATATATTTTTTAACTATATCGACAATAGGGTAATCAATAGAACATACAATATTTTTGTGTATGAATGCTCATGTTTGAAGTATGTTGAATAATAGATTGAGATCCATGTGCGATAATTTATCTTTTCGTCCCAATTTAAAATATTATTACGATATGTCACGTGATTTATGCTAGGGTTGAACATACGAATTATTAAAGATTCACTGTCTGCATTTTTCTTTCTTCCTCTCTTTTATTAATATATGTATACAATTAAAAAATTTCTATATATTTCATAACTTTACGTCACAGTTTATATCATATAATTGTTGTAAACATTAACGTGACACTTCGTACTTCAAAATTAAGTAATATTATGTGAATCATAATAGAAAAAATAGCAAAATTTACTGTATCAAGTATATAGAATATATTTAAAACAAATTTATTAGTTGTACTTAATTACATGTTTGCTAGAAGAAATATTCACAAAACTATCGTATCACGTATATAGTTACAAATATGTAAAATATATTATAGAAAAAATATTAAAAATAAATTTAATGTTCATAATTTACGCCTGTTTTATATCTTTAAGATATTTAAATGTATAAAGCATAATTCCTGACATTTTATAATCAATTCAACGATATAATCGCATATAATTCTATTCTATATTTTTAGTTCTTGTTTTCTTTTACTTGGGTAAACTGAATTTACGTGCGAACATTAGATACATTTAACGTTTGTCGACTAAAACTTTCTTTACAGTTGTAATTCACGCTCAAAAAGTTGCTGTGAAACCCTTTTCGTTTACAACTATTACATCAGAAAATATTATTTTAAAATTCAGTCATTGTTACCATCTATAACTTCTTTTAAAAGTTTTCGAATAACAGAAGGTGTTTCATATAACTTATTATACATATTTATATAATAAAGCTAGTAATTTAATTTTGTTATTTTTATCAATTTAGTGAAATGTAATTGATCAAACACTTAATTATTTCTAAAATGTCAATCCTAAAACAAAAATAAAATAACATAAATAATATAAAACAAAATAATAAACCGTCACAAAATGAAAGGAGTATTGGAGAGTTTTTTTAACGGGATATTACTAAAATAAAAGTTATTGCAATACATTTTATAAGCAATATAGAAAATAATTCGATTAAGGTGTATTCACTCAAAACATGTTCACCATAAATTCGTTTGATACCGAAAAACGCCAAATAAATTTATTTACATATAAATATTATCGTCTATATAATTGTAAAATATTTTTAGTTTATAAGAAAAAGTCCATCTAATCATTAACAATATTATAAATAAAGATTTTTGTTTACCAATTAGATTAGGCGTTACCAAATCAATGATATTGCCTATCCTGATCGATAATATTATTAATTATTTATACAAATAGTTGAATTTCGTCTTCGATTATCGTGTAACTTACAAACAGATGTGCATTCGTAAATGAGATACACGAACCGTTTTTAATCATTGATTGAACAATATCTTCACCAGTAATTAAAATACTCGGCTTTAGAAATCTTACAATTATATGTATATGTGTGAAATGTATCAAATGGTGGAACTGTAACCATGGTAACAGGTGTGGTTGCTGTCAAATGGATACAATTATACAGGATTTTCAATTTCCTAAAACCAGCGCCTAAAAAACTTTTATTAATTAACGATCAACGGGAATGTTTAATATTTTTTATCAAACGCGATAATTTAAATAAAAATATGAGGAAAATATGATTATATAAATGTCCGATAGTTAAATACATAATGAAAATAAGTTTATCATATTAAATATGTATGATTAAATCCAAACAAAAGACCATAAGTGATTTGTATAATAGATTACGGTTTTGAAATTCTTACGACAAATCATCGAATTGTATATGTCTTTGTACCTAAAACGAAGTGTATTATATATACTGTATTCTATATTGACGAATATATTTAGTTGATTGTTCACAATTCAACGCGCTCAAATAATAATGTGACACGACGTATCGTATATGTACGGTATAACGTACGTCTCGTTTCATATTTGATTTATTTATACGTATGGTGTGTAATTTAATATATCTACAAGAAGTATACACAGCACTCCCGATTGTACAAAGACGTGGCCCGCTATGATTTTTGTTTTTGAGCGGCTGCTAAAGTACGTAATATACGCGCCATATTTTGCACCAACGAGAAAACCGAAAAAGTCACGCGATCTCTCAAAATGGAAGAAAAGGGGTTTTCAGTGTCAACAAATCATTTGGTACCCAAACAGGTTTACAATAAACTCAGAAACGAACGATATAACAATATATTATCCGGATTTTAGAGGAAGAAACTTTTTTTTTGCATTAGGTCGCTGAAAAAAATACTTCTACGCAAAAATAGGAACGAAATTATTTATTTTAATTAAATCATGGGTCACATTTAATATCTTAAGTAGATACAAAACAGGTCGATCAGGATTTCCTAGGAAGCTCGTTAAATCAATCCTAAATATACTTTTAAATAGGATTTAAATATTTCAATAGTTTCGTTGTGATTTATTATTAAAAATCAACATATACTTACATATGTAAAACATATGTCTACAAAATTAAAATTTCAGTTACCGGAAATGCATTTAAGACAAAAATATCTATGAATTAATCATGTGCAATTTTTCATAGTTGTTAAAAATAATGATAACATTGTTACTCACAACTTTTATCTTTAAAATATAAATTGACAACGCTAAAACATCAGAAGTATTGGTAAATTTAAATATATTTTTAAACAATATTTAGGAAGTAAAGTTATTATTTTGATATTATATATATATATATATATACCTATTAACAATGACCTATAAACAATTAGCGTATACCTGTACGAAAATTATGAAATAAAATGAAAATAAAACTTTTGTCTCTTGATAAAGATAATCAGTTATAAATTGTCAACCGAAGTGTTGTTTGTTCATTTATTTTACTTATTTTGTGATTTGTTTACTCATTTCGCGATATTTATTTTTATATTTTGACTGGCAGTAATACACATGACACGGGCTTGTAAACACTAATCCGAATTATACCACTGACGGTGTACAATGACTACCGTTTATAGTTCAATACATCAAGCTGGTGTTTTTTTTACAACAATGCCTTTAACAAATAAGAAAAAAAATTATAAGTTTTTCCATTTTTCTTATCGTCTATTGTTCCGGGATTAATGTTGAGGGACATTCATCAAAGTCACACTCAGCGCATTCCCTCTGACTGTCCTCCAGCAGGGCCGCGCCCTCTTAAACTCTTTTACAATAAATTATTTTGCTAGATAATTCGCGAAACGGTTGAAGGGGCGTGTGGTTTACTACTATTTATTGTAATTATTATTAAAATGCATAGATTCAGACTACAAAATAAAGGTATTAATTTTAGACAGATATAAATACATCAGATATACAATCATATTGTTACTTATAAATCATTATTAATGAAACAAAACTTATACCTGATCAAAAGAAAAAAAAATGATAAACATTTTCTTTTTTAAAAATACACGAATTTAAACACGTAAACTTGGATCGTTACATTATTTATTTGGTTCTTATTAATAGCCTTATATACATTTTATATATATTTATAAATTATTTTAATATATTTATATATTTAATTAAAATTATTATGTTTTTATTAAATTTAAATTATAATGTCAAATAGTTAAGATGGTTACAACTCAATTGATAAAAAATTGAGCGGTAAGAGTTTTCACTATATTGAATATATTAAAATTGAAATTTCTATCTCGTTGGCTTATGACATATATATATATATATATATATATATATATACAAACATATATATAAATATATAACTACTTGATACGAAATACAATTATTTTGTTACTTACCCGAGTTAGTTTTTCACGATAAACCGTTAAAAATTTTCGTTCTGTGGACCGCAGCAACCTAATCTATAACCACACAAGATATTAACTAGTCAAAAAGTACAATGTTTTCTGAGAATATTTTAGTAAAAATGTACTAAAAACCAAAAGTATAGAAACATTGCACAAAGCTCAAAGGTAAAAATAACACACGCAATATAGCAGAAAATACGTAAGATTCCGTATATTCGATAAGGACCGTACGCAATCGTATTATTAAACATAAACATTGAATGGAACATGACTGTCCAATGTTCGAACGAGGACCAATTCGAATAGTGAGGGAGAATAAGCTCAGCAACCAATTCCGTATCAGCCATTTATTTATCGTTGATTTAAAATTTAACATAATATAATACCGGCTTATACCTACTATAGCAAGTAAACCAAGACCAATTCGATAATATATACCTGTTCACTAATATCTTGTCAGACATCTTTCAAGCCAAATGTAAATTCAATACATTATTATTTATACCAGTTACGGTATTATTTCCGAAAATATAATTTTGAACAATAACCTATTTATAAATATATATATATATATATATATATGTAATTTAACATTAAAATCTTCTTATTCTAATTTTAGATTCCAAACGAAAGTATTGAAGCATTTATAATATTTTTTGTTTTTTTTATACGTTTTATACATTAATTGCGCTAGGTAGGATTTCTCGAAAAATCTTTTTTAATCCCTCTTAAAGATAAAAATAGTTATAACCATTGATAACTTTCTAAATTTTCGACCAAATTTTAAAAATTCACAACTACAATTTGTAAAGAATGTCGGAGTGCGATTTAAATTTTCTTATTATTTAATATATCATAATTATAATCTATGAAATTTGAACGTATTATTTTTCATTCATTTTAGTATTTCATAAACGTCAAATAATTTTTAAATTACATTCAATATTTTAGTACTCTATTTATGAAAATATTTTTATTATAACGTGCAATCATTTAGATAAATATTATATTAATAATTTAATACTTATATATATTATAATATAAGTACCCTGCAATTTGTTTTTCAAATTATATGATAATTATTAATTACCTTAAAAACCTTTTAAATTATTTAGTTATAACTAAATCATATTATACCTTACGAAATAAATAATTACATAAACATTAATTCCTTGCAAATTAATTACAATTAAATAGTTTAAAACAAAAATAATATTTTGCTTATTATTTTACTCCTATATTGGAGAACATAAATAATTTTACTCATTGTTTCAAAACAGTTATAATTTAAAGTATGCAAAAGTCCAGCCATTGTATCATTAAATCATTAATTATAGTTCTGGTATATAGATAAAGAGAAATACTATATTTTGGTCGGGAAATTGTAGACAATAAATTATTATATACTTATGGCTTTAACCTAGATGCCTTGTATAACATATTACAAATACCATTGTATATTGCAATATTATTCGTTAAAAGTTATCATTTTCTTCAATTTTTGTATTAATGCAATTATAATTAAATAATTTGCAATAATATATAATATTTTATACTAATAGCATATTATTATTTCGGGTTTTAAATATTCTAAGAACATAACAAACCATACACATTAAATTAATTTTTCTAATTTTTGATTAAAGAATATATTTTTATAATTATTTTTTAAAAATATTTATACAAATAACAACATATATTTAAATATACTTCATTTAATCTGGATATTCGAGTATATAATTTATTGGCGTGTGTGTGTGTTTATGCATGCCTAAGGTTTTACACAATGGTAAAGTTCCTATTTTATAGTTAACATAATTTGATATTCAGAATAGCTTTCCTTGTAGGGCAGGGTTATTGGTAAGGACGTTATTGGGAGAGACCTCTCAATATATCATCCGACGCCACAAAACCCACCATTATTTGCTACCCTCTCTTAAACCCAATCAATATATTATACAAACAGTTCAATATAATAATTGTCCAAAAATATTTCAAGACCATACGTTTGATAAATAAAGTAAACGTACATGCGCTATGCTAATTTTAAATTATGGTATCAAAAACTTAACCTTCTATTATTAAATCATTTTTTTAGTCACCTTAAAATATTAATACTATTATATAACGGTATTATATTAATTATACTCAATGGCGTTAAAAATAAATAAATATGTATACGATAAAATTAACACAAGTTGATAATTTAAAAACATCTTTAATAATAAAAATTATATACGAGTATTTAATCTCGTTATAATGGTTATATAATAAAATTTTACTTTAATATTTAAAAATAAAATATAATTTCTACATATTCCTTTAAATGCCTATTTAGAAATAAATAAAATAAATAAATAAATAAATAAATAAATAAAACAAATAAATAAATAAATAAATAAAATAAATAAATAAATAAATAAACTCCATTCTTTTTCAGAAATAATAATAACTAATTTAATGTTATTATTATCTAATTTAATTGTTCAGCGTTTATGAAGAAAAAAGGATTAAAAAATGTTAACGTTTATTTCATGTACTTAACTATTTAATACTGTTTCTTCTAAGTAGATCGAATATTTAGTTTATACAACTTTGTATAAACAGATTATTATTATATAATTATTATAAATTTCATCGATATTATATAGGACGAATAAAAATATTAAAATTATTTATATTGTTGCAGCGACATTAGCATTGAAAATAATCGATGTATTCGTACCAAGGTATGCTGACTTAAAACAATCAGTAGCACTTAAATGCAGTTTTGACGTAGGTCATGATAAATTATATTCCGTGAAGTGGTATAAAGATGATCACGAGTTCTACAGGTTTGTCCCCGAAGATCAACCAACCGTCCAAGTTTTTCATCTACCCGGCATTATGTTAGACGTAAGTATTAAATATTAATTATACTTTTCGTTTAAAATTAATTATTTGGTTATATTTAAAGTCAATTCAGTTTTAAATTCTTATTAATCCACAGTTATAATAAAATAATTATAAATTTATTTCGAAAAATTGTGTGTTATTAGCGATTATTTCCTTGTTCAAAAAATTATTTAACGATCATTTTGTAATTTTATTAAATAGTAATTAATAAAGGATAATAATAGGAACGACAAAATAATATGATATTTAATTCTTAAAATCGTAAGAAAATCACTGTATGATAGATTTCTATTGCCTAAATATCATGTATGTATTAAAATTTGTTATATTCGTGTTGTAAAATCTATATAAAATTGAATTGATATAAGACTATTTATTTTAATAGAATACTTTTTACAATTTACCATCATCAAAATGTTGTTACTTAAAAACAAAAAATTAAATGTTACAATAAATTTCCAGAATCCTTAAATTAGTGACCATTGAAACAAAATTTATAACTCACAGTTTATTCGTTTTAATTTCTTTAGCCACCTTTAGTTCTTCTATTTATACTCTTTATTTTATTAGTTAAATAATACCCTGTCAAACATGTTTAAAATTCAACACGCCATAATTTATTTAAAATAAATAAATAGTAATCATTTCTAGTTTACGAATTTAATTTTAAAAATATAAAGTACGACTGATAAATTATTGGAAAACCATTTTTTTTCTAAATAAAATGGTCTTATCTTGCTGAAAATTAGTAGCTACGAAAATAATCATTATTAAAAATGTTGAATTTGAACCTTCGAAAATATTGTATAGTATGATGGCATAGATATTCAATAGATTATAATTTTCTATTATCGTACGAATCTTATTTTACATAATAACATACAACTAAAAAATATAAATTGGCCTTTATTTATAAAACTAATACTTACTGCTTATATTTATAACTGTTTATGTAAAATATAGTAATTTAAATGTTTACAGATATAATATAATAAATAAACCTAGTTGCTAAGATAGAAGGACCCCAGAGACAATTATTTTTTTATTAAAATTTATTACTAGCGCGGTTAATTATATTAAAGTTACACAAGAACACTTTAATAATTCACTTCAATTCTTTGAAATCTCACCTTTTTACGTTTAAAATACCCCTTATTTTTTATTATTTGCAACAGTGTGATAAATTGTCGTTATACTAACAATATATATTTCGAACATTTATCTGCCACCAACGAAATACGTAATGTCTTTATTACACATTTTTCCTAAGAAAAAGTAGTTCTTTTATGTTCGTTTACTGGTTGTAAATCCTATCTTCCCCTAGCCAAAATGGACGCTTAAAAACAATATGTATTTGATATTGTATAATATATTTAAGATTATTTATTGAAAAAAAACATTTGAACATCTAAATATATACGTGCGCGTTAGAAAGTAATAAAACTATTTATTAGTATGTTAATCTATTCCAAGTTCCACACAAAATATAATTTATTAATCTACACGAATAACGTTTATATAAATTGAAAATGCTTAAATCATTTTAAACAACGATGAAAATATATTATTATTAAAATATTACCCTTATAATATGAAATATGAGAACTGCTTCACCAGCTGACGTACACACGGCACTCCAAATAGGCAATTCTGATACAGCAACGTACTGTGGGTCAACGCTGTAGGTATCGACAGTTTAAACTGTTATTACATTATACGTAAATGCCTTTATTATAATTATAATATTAATATACGCTTTTCACGGAAACTATTGATAAACTCTTATATTTTACACACTATTTTGTTGGGGTTAAAAGAACTCTTTGAAACGTTTTCAAAAAAATATTTAAAAGAAAAACACTTACAACATTATTGACGTTATTATTATTGTTATTATTATTAAATATTCGTAGATACCTAACACTAAACATTATAGTGGTAGTTAAGTAGTTAAGTATAATACGTTTCAATAAAATAAATGTCATACGAACAATTAGACAAATATTGAACGGGTGTCTGAAATATTTATCGTTTCCTAAAATTATTTGATTTATATTTAAGTTTAAATAAGTGATATTATCATTTTTTATGCTTTATAGTTGTCGGTAAAAAAAGATGGAGGTAACTTATTTTTTCTATCATGTACACGAGAAAGAATTACAAACGTACGAATATTAAATAATGAAAATAATTTGACTATTATATCGGTGACAATCATTAATAAATTTGCTATATCTATTTTAGGCGAAATATTTTGTTTTAAATTACGTATAACCTATTATGTGAGAAATAACAGTATACAAACTTAGTGTTTTTTAATACAAATTTTCTTTTTTTATTATTTCACCGAACGATTTGAAAAAGCTTTTTTGGTGTATAGCAGAGTCTTGCTTGAATATTATTATTCAACATCTATATGAGGAAGGTATAATTTGCTAACCAGTTAGGTGAACATTTACGATAATAGCCACCATTTTTTTCCACCACACTATTCTAAAGCTATAGCTTTTCTAAATTATATCTATTACATAATCAGCATCAAAGGCATGTGTGTTTTTTCCTATTGTTCGAGGTTTTTCATATTTTTAGGTTCAATTTTAGAAAAAGTTAATTGGTAAAAACATTTCTCGATATTTGGTTCTTTATTTTCTATGATTTTTTAGTTTATCCAATGTATACACTTAAATTGTATACTACAGTCATAATATAGTAGGCAGTCTGCATCATACATTTTTAAATTTCAAAAAAAAGAAATAAATCAACATGTTTTCATTACCAAATTTTCTTCAAATAAAAAATTAAACATAATAAACATAATAGCTTTTATCTCATTTTATAAATAAATCTTTAGATGAATTAAAAAAATATATTTTCTGTATTAAAAATAAAATTCGTAATACTAAAGGTGTGTTTATAAAAATTATTGACTATTATGTAAAATTATATGTTTGATTATTATTAACCATCTGCCGCTCTACACTCGTTTCTTTTTACGTGTAAAGTGTTATTAATAGTTATATTAAAATATTTCAGCGTGTATTAAAAATAATTTTATAATTTTATTAAACATGAAGATTGATAATAAAATGCACTTTCTCCGTGTAAATGGATCTGTTTGACGATTTTTGGTATATTTTGTATATCAGCTGTTGCCTCCTTTCTTAACAAAAGACGTGTTTAATGATGTAAGAAAAATTATTTTGTTACTTTTTATGCTTGACATGGTCTGTGCTCTGTGGAGTATGCAAAAATTATTTCATTTTAGATTATTTTATAGTTTACATTACTATTTTTGAATAATAATATCTTCAAAGACGTCAAAGTTATAATAAACGCTGATTACAATTGTACAATTATATGGTCAAGAAAATTGTAAAAACTGAAGTAAAATCTAAATGTTTTCCGAGTCATATACTACGATAATATATTTAGTATATATCATATAACTAACTCACCAAATAAACTAATGAAATAATTCGTTATAATTTTTATCTAAAAAATACAAATAGAAATATACAACAATGTTTAAATATAATATTTAAATATTTTATTTTCGAGTATTAAATTAAGTATCTCGTTTTAATTTAATATTCATAGTATTTTATACAAAGGAGACTAGCTACATACAATATACATAGGCCGTAACCAAATATTTAAAGATTCTTATTTACGATGATCATACATTAGTCGTAAGTAGAAATGATAAAGTATAAACGCAAATGATGGATAGGTAGAAAAACGGTTTTGTCTCTGATGGATTTAATCTTCAATACGGCGCTAGTTTAAATATATTGTAAGCTAATATATTACCACACCCACAATTCTCATATTGTAAGAAAATTATAAATCACTACATTCAAAATATTTCGATATTGAATATAATTAGTATAAGTAATACATTGCGAATATCATGTAAGAAAGTATATTGAACATATAACTATGTGAGATATGAGTTGAATTTGAAAACTATTCGTGACTTCGAAATATTAAGTATTGAATTTTTTATATAATAATAAACGTTTACATAAAATTTCAAATGTATTTATTTTTAAAATTTTTATCCGCTATACATTTATATATTTATACATTTATATTCGTTTATTACATATATAAAAACTTACATTTTAAGTGAATAACTATAAATATTTGTTTTATGCGAATATTAAACAAACGTAATTAAATTTTTTATTCGAGCAAGTAATTAAAAGAGTTTTCTGTTTCTCATAAGTGTATGTTTGTGTTTATATATAATTCTGTTGATTTTTTAAACAAAAACTTCAAATTGATATTAATTGCATAATTTAAAAGTGTTATAGTAAAATTTGATTTTGGTAAATTAAAAGTGATATAAAAATATTATTAGATTAAATTTTAAAATATTTTATGTCATCTACTATTTTCGTTTTACTTTTCGTTATTTCTCGATTCCAATTTGGTGTATTATATAATGTTATGTTTAGTGAATTATTACTATAAATATATTATTCATATTGCGAAAAAATTGTATTACGTTAATTCTAACGTTTTCATACAAATATTTTTTTATATATATTTTAGAATTAAGTTAACAATATAACATATTATGGTGTCTCTGTATGCCTGTATAATTAAAAGAAAAATTTAGACGTAAATATAATGATTCATACAGGCCCTGCAACAATATTACTTCAATTAGATTTGTAAATAAAAAACTAATTATGATTGCCATAATGACAATTATAAATTATACATCATTTTATAAGTGATCAAGTCGATATATTAAATATAACATAAAAAAAGACACCTATCAAAAATAGATACAAAAACCTTCCCTATCGTGCCAAAAGATTTTCATAGTTACTTCAAGAAACTTTTTCTTACAAATAAAACGAGAACAAACAAATTTAAAAGATTAATTTCGGATATAGTATTATGATCAATATAATCTTTATGATACTATCTCTTATAACTTACTTGAAAAAATTAATAATTCACTTCAAAACATAAAACTGTCCAGTTGATATATATATGTGTTATTATTGGAGTATAAAAAACTACAGCTGAAGGGAAATAATTGGGTATTTTTGTATTCTTTAAAGTAAAAATATATAAATACAATAGTCGATTTTTTTAATATACTAAATATTTATCGTTAATATTTCTATATCTACATTAAAATTATAAATTTAATAACTACCCATTTTAGTTTATATTTATGCTTCTATTATTATTTAAACGTGTATATAAAATTATATATGATGTTAATAAAATTGCTCGTTTTCATAACGTGTGATTTTGATTAAAATTAAAAAGTTATTGTATTATACTTAAATATATTATTTATATATAATATTAATTATGTTAGTAACCTAACAAAAGGGTTTAATATAATATAATAATTAAAGTGTACTTGATATTTTTGTGCAGTTATCTCATTGTAACATACAAAAAATCACTTTAACTAATCTCACATTGCAAACTAGTGGTGTGTATAGATGTGAAGTGTCGACAGATGGACCAAAATTCGAAATGGTTTTTAAGTCAGCGAACATGAATGTATTAGGTAAATATTATAATTATCGATTAATTAAATTAGTTACGAATCGTCATTATTATTATAGAAACATTTGTTACCATAATATTTTAAACAAAATAAAATACTCGTTCCTAACTAATATATTATTCGTATTGCGTACCACGTTTAATTTGTTTTTAATGACGATACTGTATACCAACAAGATCTAATAGAATAAACGTGTATTATACAGAGCAAAGGAACTCAGAGTTGGTACGGGAAAGACTCAAAAAGGTGTACTTGAAGCAAATTATTTCTTTTCGTTACGTTTATTTACAATGGTTAAATTTTATAAACACAATTGGTGAATTATTATCAAAACAGATACGCGATTGTTTTGTAATGTGTATGTGTGTGTGTGTGTGTGTGTGTGTGTGTGTGTGAATAATAAAGCATTGATAACTATTATAGTATAAAATATGTAGTACATTTGTCTTGCTTCACTCATATTAACACATGTCAGTTAATTAAATAAATTTACATTAGAAACCAACGACAATTCATCGCATTATCAATATGATTCTGTATGGATTTCATATTTACCGTAGTATGTATATTGCTTTTTTCAAATTTTATTTTTCATAAAATTTTCTCAAATATTACACAGTTTTACAAAAATTATCAGTGGCTCAATGCACGTACTATATTAACAAACCAAAAACGGCGATCAATTTCAACATTCGAAACAAAATAGCAAACAAAGCGTTAACGTATAAGTCCATCGATTCTGTAATGAACCAAAAAAAAGTCAATTATCCAACTGAATTCTTGAATTCCCTTGAATTGCCAAACATGCCACCACACGATTTATTATTTAAAATTGGCGTATCGATTAATTATTCTTAGAAACATCAATCCACCATGATATTGCAAAGGTACCCGGCTTTCAATAAAATAGATGATAAACAATATTATCGAAGCTACAATACAATTTTAAATGAAAAATTGAGAGAAGATATACTATTGCCATGAGTTTCATTGATTCGAATAGATATGCCATTCGAATTCGAACGTTTGCAGTATCCTGTGTGACTCGTATTTGCAATCACTCTCAACAGAGCACACGGATTATACCTATAAGTGTGTGGACTAAATGTGAAAAATTCGTGCTTCTCACACGGACAGCTCTATATGGCCTGTTCATGCGTCGGAAAACCAACTGATTTATATGTGTTCACATCAGATGGAAAAACCAAAAATTACGGTGTATCCAAAAATATTTCAATAAACAGAATTAAAACATACTCTTTCTTTGAGTGGCATAACAACACATGATGAATTCGGCTAGTTTTTTACCATAAAAATAAACATTTTTCGTCGTTAATTAAAGAATAGGATAAAATTTAAATATGAAACAAATAGCACCCTATTAGTATTTTTAATATTTTGTAATGTTTAAAATTAGAATTTTTATTACTTTTCTATTTGAAATTAGTATCTTTGAATTATAAATTTTAATCGGCGATTTAAAATATACAGTCAATAACAATTTTCGAAGTTTTAAGATATATTTAATCGTATACATATATCTTTTTTTTCATATCACACTATAAATGATACAATTAATTTTTTTAAGACGATTAGTTTATAATAAGTTTTATAATTTAGTTATAAAAACAAAATATTTAATGTTTATAGACTGATACTAAATTCAATTACAAATAATAATTTGTTGACAATAAATTTTCATTTTTATTAAATTTTATTATAATTTAAAATTGTCTGTCAAACTATCAAATTGTATTTATTAATACAAATTGTCATCGAGATGGTATTAATCAATTGAAACTTTAAGTGTTATTTTACTCTTATATTATTTAAATATTTGACTCAATAATGAGTAGCGAGAATTTAAAAAATTATTTCATTTCTTAATTACGAAGATGGATACAGATTAAAAGATCAGATATCATTACAAATTATAAACAAAAACGAAGTTTATTTTTAACTGGTACTTCACCAGTAGAACAGTAACAGCTTAATTTATTTTTACTCAAAAATTCGAAAAATTTATTTAGTAGTGATAATTGGCTGAAATTGAATTAATTTTTACGAAAATGCCTAAATTTAACATATATTCTTTATTTATTTATTTTCTTTTTTGTTGTGAAAGAAAAATTAGTTATCTAAACTAATTTCATTCTTGCTTGATTAAAAAATTATAAAATATATTTATATTTATTATTAACATATAAATATAGAAAACGTATACTATATAATATTTATTTATTTATCGTGTAATTTTCTATTGTTTAAATTAAATATTTTAATTAATAATCTAACAAATTATAATATTTTATTTAAATTTTAAAATGGTATCAAAGAACATAACTCTATAACATAATAAACTATATATATATATATATAAATAAAAATATTGAAATAAAAAAAAATAATTATAATTATGATATTCAAGATAACAATTAAAATATTAAACTAATTTTAAACATAATTAGCTATTCATTTTAAAGATACGAGTACGACATATGTCTTAAAAAGATAGAAAATCGAAAATTTTAACTCGCTCTTCTAAATGAGAATCGATGTAATTATTAATTCGAATATGATTTAATTATAATCGTATTTGAAAAACAGTCTTTAATGAAACTCAATTAACTTATATATAAATTATGTTTACAATTTAAATTTGAGAAAATTTGAAATAATATTATATTTAATATGTCAATTTGACAACTTATAATTATATACTTTTTGAAATAATATTGTGTTGTTTAATAAATAAGAAAAGAGTAATCAAATTTTTAAAATTTGAACATTATGTATGAGAAAACATTTTTATATTTTTCCGATAATCAATTTTATAATTCGGTAGGTAATATTATGGCGATTTTATTTTAACCACAAAACGTCCTTTCCCAAAAGGTCAAATATTAAGCCAGAGTTTAATACTATTTAATACTCCGATATTTTAATTTTATATACTGTGTATCTTTATAAATCACATTTATTTATTACACTGCGTATAAATGAAAATTAAAAACACAAAATTTATATATATATATAAAGAGAGAGAGAAAAAGAGAGACATGAAAATGTGTTAATAAAATTCTTTGTTTTAGGACATTATAAGTAGTCATTAAACATAAATTACTATCTCTGTAGACGTTATTTGTCGAGTTTTATTTCAATTTTTTTATTTCAATAAATAAATATTGATCTTTCTACAAATTTACATGTTCGCGATGAACAGTCTCCGCACGTATAGCTCGTCCAGTCTATAATAAAATTTATAAACTACCAAAATCTACAATAAATAAAAAAAACAACTTCAACGTGATTAATAAGACGTAATGTAATTTACAGTTTATTATAACCCACAAAATAATTTGGCGATATAAACGTATGTAGGATTAATTTAAATCTACGGTAATGTTTCCGAAAAGTGAATTGCGAACAATATTGATAATAGTAACCGCAATAAGAAGAACAAAGCATTCGTTTTAATTGAACTGAATTGTTATTCAGATACATGGGCGCTAATCTCAACCATTGAAAAACAATTTGTATAATTTGTCATTCGTCACTTATTATCAGAAATAAAATAAAAATTCGATCGTTTTCTAATTAATAATTAACTCTTTTCTAAAAAAATTAATAAACAAAGGATTCGTTCATGTAGAAATTAAAATTTGAATATTTTACTCATAGATAACTGTTTTGTTATAATATTTACTATAAAAATAAAAAAAATCGTATATTATCAAAATGCCAATATTAACTACACATCGATATATTATATAAATAAATATTTTTAAATGAAAACATGAAAATGACTATGAAAATAAAATAAATCTTTTCATATTATTCAAACTATCAAAGTATATATTTTTAGTATAAATAGCGAATAAATGAAATATAGAAACTAATTGTTATGATGGGTTCTATTCAATAAGTATCTAATAAAAAGAATACGGATCAAAAACAATTATTATATTCGGACTCCTTTATGTCTAGACCCGGATTTGTGCTCAACAATATTTTTACTTAATTCATTTTTATATTTTAATAAATATTATACTTACATATTACAATAAATGGCAGAATTAAAACAATATTTTTTGCGTAAACAGGTGAATAAACGACATTTCAAGAGATAAAATTATTTTGTGCGACTGTACATGTTAAGTAAACATAAAATAATAGATTGGTGAATAAAGGTAGACGATTTGCTTTTGCAACATAAACAAATTTTGCAAAACAATACTGGTTTTATATTAATATATTCAAAGACTACCTAGGTTACCCAGACTATTTAACGCGTGATTTATTTTAATGAGAAACGGGGGATACTTAAAAAGTAAAGTTAACAGCCACACGACGTAGGAAAATGATGAACCAAGTTTCAAATGAAAATGAGTGAGCATACGTTGGTCCATAAAAAATATTCGAAAAAAGAATGATCGAAGAGAATGGTCGATCATCTATTAAAACAATTGAATATCACGAATTTTAAAGTAATTGTTTGTAAATTACCAGACTATTCGTTTTTGATTTAAATGTTAAATTGTTTAAATCGGACATTTTTCTAGCTCTTTCTTTTATAAATTTTTCGTTTTACAATAATATTCATTAGAACATTATTAATCTTTGCTTGTAAAATTTAATTCGTAAACGTAAACAATTTGTTATACATTATTACTAATTATTATTTTAATTGCGATTATTTATCCGTGTATTTTATAGATCATGTAAATCATAAATTCTTATCATTTAATATAACATTAAGGTTAAATGTTTCATATAGGATAGGTATAATTTTATATTTATTTAAACCGCGTAAACTATCATCTAATATGTAATTATTATAATTTTGTAATGAAATAACCATTTATTTTTTGAATAATTTAAGCAACTATTGTTCACAATGTTTACGTAAAAGATAACCATTATGATATAATCATATATATATATCTTAACCCCAGGGGTTCTAAAAAATACCAATTATGTATATTTATAATTATTCGATTTAATATTTTCAAAATGTTTGACTTTCTTTATACTTTTTTTAAGAATGTTGCTTATTTTTGCCCAAGAAATTGATAAATGAAAATT
The DNA here is from genome assembly GCA_025469175.1 of Geopemphigus sp. TES_GeoC_2020. NCBI lineage: Eukaryota > Metazoa > Arthropoda > Insecta > Hemiptera > Aphididae > Geopemphigus > Geopemphigus sp. TES_GeoC_2020. The sequence goes on from JAIPRN010000769.1 coordinate 55,454, forward strand.
ATTAATGTAACAATGTTATTGACAGCTTATCCAGAAGGGGTTCCTTTGATAGAGGGTGTGCTAAATCGTTATGCGGTTGGTGATCTCGTGTCAGGAAACTGCACTTCTTCCAAATCATATCCACAACCATTGATGACGTGGTATGTCAATGGTGTTCAGGTGAGTTCTTGTATATTGATAGACAACTAATATTGGTTTTAATAAAATTATATTAAAAAAATATCACGAATTACAATTTTTGAATAATTTTAAAGCACGTCTTAAAAATATAAATATGAAACGAATTCATAGTATGTTCTTGGTATTAAACAAACCTATAAATGTTATCAAGATGACGAATAAAATAAAAATAATCGAAAACATAATGTTTTCCTAGTAATAGTCAAAAAATTTATTTTTATTAATAATTATATTGATACATTAAGTATTTAATTTGTTTTTGTTATTAAATATATTTTCGTCTAAAGGTAATTTTATAATTAGGTCTATATAATATAATAACATATTATAATATACTATAATATCAGTTAATATGTATATACATTAAAATTGTATTATGTATGTTCAAAATAATTTTTTTCATTAAATTCATTTAAATCGTTTAATCAAAGAACTTTCATTTTAAAATAATTTTTAAAATCCATATAAAAGATTAAAATACAAAATGTTACGATAACCCGATAAACAAAGGAAACAAACAAAATATTAGTTAGGTAATCCAGAGCTATAAATAATTCGTGTCGACTAAGAAACTTCTTAATTTTCGTTCTTTAAACTATTAGCACATGTATCCTATTCCCTACCTGTTCAATTTGTATGTAACAAATTACGAAAATTGCATTTAAAATATTTACTTAATTCTACAAAATAATTCGACTTTATAATTTTTGCGATTTTATGTCGACAATACATCATTTTAACCTAACATAATATTATAATTAATTATTTATCATATAAGATATTACTTATAAAGTCATTTCATTTAGATGAAATTTCATTTTAGATTAAATTACACGAAGGTATTTTTTTAATCGAATAGCCACCAAAATTTAAAAATAAATAATATATTCACATTAATCACATACTATATATGAATACACCTTTATATTAAAATTAAACTCGCATGATATTACATGTATAAGTTTGCTTATAAATGAAAGTTTTGAGCATTTTCATAAAGTTGCTAAATAATTCGTGAAAACTAGAGGGGAAAATGTAAAGAATCCTATAGAGATTTTTGAATAAACGAGCTTGATCAGAATAGTTTTGCGAATATAATGATTTATCCTTGTTTTCGCTTTCAAAATAACAATATGTAACATTGAACCTCAGTATCATATTCCCATACCTGCTATTGTTATTATTATAACTATTATTTTTTTTTTTTTTTTTATTATTATTATTAATATATTTTTTTTTTTATTAATATTACATTTTTTTTTTTTACTATTGTTATTATTATTATTGCTATATTATTATTATATTTTTTTTTTTATTATTAATTTAAAGTGTTTTTACTATCGTTAATATTATTATTATTATTATATTATTAATATTATTATTATTCAAATCTTTATTATACGTTTTAAAAAATTGTTTAATATAACATATTACTCATCATTAATATGTTTTCAAACAATAAATTCTCAATTAGAATTAAAAATGTATATAATGATGTAACAAAATTACATTTCAATATAGACTTTTTCTGATCAATACTATAAATTAATATATATATATATATATATATGTCACCTAACATTAAGCTATTATTAGTACTTCTATCGAACTTTTATATTCATAAAAATAATACCATAAATTAACAATAATAACAATTATGAATACTTACCAATATAAATACTGAGACTGAATATTTAATAATACTCAGAAAATGTTCGATGTAAAGTTAATATAATTGTGTCAAGGATATTTTCAAAATTACTTTTGAGCTTAACAGTCTATTAACATAAATCTCAGTTTATTATTTGTATCTTGATAAGATTTGTCGTATTCTTGACAAATTTCTGAGAATAATACAGGAAATTAACTCCAAAAAACTATCTTCAATAACCCTTAAGTATATTTGTATTCCGTTTTTTAATAATTTTTAAGATTACAAAAAATGTTATAATCATTATGTGTGTAACATATATGAATTTAAATTACATTGTTTTTCTTCTATTGTAATTGCATATAGGCGAACAATAACCAAGTGGAAAACTATCCTGTGTTGGTCAACTCTGAAGGCCCCCTGTATTCAAAAGCAGTAGGCATTCGATTTAAGGTATGAAATCGTTGCATATGGAATTTGTATAAATTTTAATGTCATTTGTGTTGTAGTAATATTTTAAAAATAAACACGTCATATTAAACATCAATTAATCACATATTATTTAACATCCTAAGTATGTGTGCTCGAATTTTCAAGGAGTACTTAAAAAACAATTATTTTATTACACTTTTGTATGTATGATGAATATTCACTATACAAATATAATATAACAAATATTTATTATCTGAATAAATTTTCATAATACAGGTACTAAAAATAAATTAATAATGTGAAATGTTCATATTTGTTCGAATAATCATATCGTCATTTGTTAATGTATAAAAACATAATATATATAGAATATTTTTAATCAATATTATGAACATTATACGTTTGAGAAGTGTGACGAATAGTTTACAATTACTTTAAATTTTAAATATGTATACCGTTCTATATAAAGAAATAATCTAGTACTAAGTATATAAATTATATATCGTTTTCGAAAATCTATTTTTATAACATTCATACTAATAAATATTCGTCGTCCGTTGATGTTAATACTAAAAATAATAATTAAACATTAAGTAAGCAATTATACGAATTAATAACGCCGTATATGATTGCAGTCAATTAAAATTCACTCAAATTGTTTATACATATTTTCTGTTTTCATAATTGATTTTTTTTATATTAAGTGAAGCTCGTCAAGGATGTATTACAACCACGCAGTATTTATAAGTATATATATATATAAGTATAACCACTTCACTGAATCTAAATATATGGATAATAGTAGTGTTCCAATAATCTCGTGTAGTCTTATTGAGAAATCAGATTTTCACCAATTATTTTACTTTAATACAATATAAACGTCGTACAAAATGAATTGTTTATAAATAATTTATACAATTAAAAATGTACGCGCAAATTTATAAACATTTTATTTATTTAAAAACAAAAACGAAAATCTGCATAAATAATTAATATGTATAAAAAAAGTTTTATATTTTGAAATACAGCGGACATTTTAAAATTGTCTACGATTATCCATTATTCATTTTTATTTTAGTAAATTTCAATCTTACATTTTGATTCAAAACCTTTGTTAATAAACTATTAACCATATTCTATATACACGTATAAATAATATTTCGAAATACTTAACGATTACTAATTTTTATGAGAAATTAAATATTTAGTAAATTAGATCAACTCAGAAATATTTTACAAACGAAATTATTTACCATTGCTTTCAAATTTGAAGTAATATAAAAAAACTGTAAAATACGTGTTTAGATTATCTAATAATAGAAGTTTTTCAAACTGACTTTCGGTTTATAAAATAAAATTGCTTAATATAAACAATAAGTTAACAATTTCTATAATCTATATTTTTTTAAATAAGAATATTCTACGGCTACTTTTTAAAGTGTAAGTACTTATATAGCTAAAAATTAAATAGAGTATATTTCTTAACGACCACTACTTATTCAATTATAAGTGAAATTCCGTGACTCCTAAGGACTTAAATGAATAAACCATAATTAATGTACTTTGACCATTTGAACATTGGCCCCGCTTGGATAATTCAAAACACTGTTAGATAAATAAACGTCATATTAATATAAGTAATATTTCTCTTATAAGAATTCACTTATGGCCTATTATGCTCCCATCAACACACGGATGTATAATATGACTATATGAAGTAAAAGATAGAGAAAGTTGTATAGTCACTTGTCAAAATGAGCTGAAAACTTGGAAAATAATGTGTTCACTTCCTGCCGTAATTTTAGAAACTTTCCATAAATAATATACAATCTTTTTATGTTCAAAAATGACCTAAATGTCTACAACTTAAAAATAATATTTATGTACGTTGATATTTCCATCATTTACTATAGAACAGAGAAAATATCAGATTAAAAAACGATACTATATTACGCAAATATGTAATAATATTATTTAAGAATGGAGTTCTTATAATTTTTAGATATAATAAGTATTAGAACATAATTATATAGATATGCATAACTTCGAACTAATCATTATAATTGTACACACAAGCTATAATATATCGCACGCTGTTTTACTTTATTTAAATTAAGTTATTCATAAAATATTAAATTTAAAGAACAAATTAAGTTAAGAAACAACATTACTATAAACTACAATATTTTTAGTAAACAATTAATATATCAAATGCTCTATGAAACACAAAACATTTACAAAAGGTAAATGGATAAATTTCGAACGTATTTTTAAAACCTTGCTTCAAAATATCACAAAAAGGTAGCGAGCCGTGAGTGCTGTGGAAATCGGTTTAAATAGGATGCTTGGACAGAGATTTTAGAGATGTATTTATATTTTAAATTTGAAAGTAATGATAAATTATTGTAGCCGAATAAAAATGTCTAAATGACGCTACGTAAAACATCCGCCATTTTACGGTTCTAGATAGACGCAATCTTATTTTACGACATTCGTCGTAGTTTAGCAATGATTTCATGAAGAATTCGAATATGCAATAGTGTTACCCACACTTGTGTTGTGCGGATTAATTCGATTTATCTACATTATCGTTGGTTGATGACTTGATGACAGAAGTACATACGAAAACGGATTTTTTGTTTTGTCCAAAATATTCCTTCGGCCGCTTTCCGCATATGACTGACAGAACTGATCCTTTTCTCCGATAACCCGTAGGTTTCTTTTAATACAATATACTGTAATATATTATTTTACGGTTCCTTAAATGTCATACGTTTATAATGTAACTAATTCTATCGATATAACATCATTAAACATATTACGTGTGAACAATCTTATTCGTCAACTATACTCGATACACAGAATTTTAAGTAACAAAAATGTTTCTATTTGGAAACGAATTTAGTGATAGTATAATTTTGTTTATTACCCCGAAATCGGACACTTATTCATTTGATCTAAAACCATAATGCTTTAAAAACCGCAATTACTTAAAAGTCAACCATTATCTTTGTTTTTCTCTTCACTATGTCACATTACTATCTTTTAGTCAAAAACTGTGAATAACGAATAGCTTGTAATAGAAGATAATTATATAATCATAGTATCAATATAACGCGTTGTTAACATAAGGTTTTCTTGATCAAAAATAATTGAAATTAAAGAAGATATTTGAAAAACGTTATCGGAAATCGAAAGAATATTAGAAATTATTTTTTGAGTGACGAGGCCCCCTTGTAATTTCCCGAGATTTTAAATTTTTTTTCGAAACACGATTTCAATTTTACGGCACATTTTTAACATGTGCTTATTGGCACAGTGTACGTCCGTGATACTATCACAAATCGGGTCCAATTTTTCCAATTTTTAACACTTGATAGAGGTTTTTCAATATTTCCGGGTTTGACAGTTTTCTATTCGGATCGACAATGATTGTCTATGATGTTATGTTCCGATAATTAAAATAAAAAAGACCTATTTGTCTAACCAAATTTAATTTGTAAATAAAAAAATCTATCAAGGCTTAATCCGGTCGCTAAGGAAAAGACATGATGTCGGTCGTCAAACGCGATTGAAGAGTTAAGCTGTCCCAACGGTCCTAGAATTCTTTACAAATTCCGTCCACATTAAGCTTATTGACCTCGATCAGCCTCAACAAACTGGCAGCCGCTTCGCACAATTCTTTCATTATAATTAATTGATATAACAAATATTGCTTAAATATCATTCATGTCTAAGTTTGTATTAGATTTTGAGCTATTAAAAAATACAAAAATAATTTTTTACTCAAAATAAACATGTTGAAAATGTTACCTGGTTTTCGCAATTTTAATATGTTCAATTTTCGAATTTTTTTTTAACATAATAATCGTTTAAGTTAAAAATTTTTTAAAACATCCTAGTTTTATGCAAACTTTTTCTAATTTACACAAAATTCAACTTTAAACCCTTGAAAAATTATGCTTAATGATTTTTAAAATCGTTTGATTAGTATATAACAGACCTCGTATTAAATGTTCAAGATTCCTCTACTAAAACTTAAATTTGTTTTTGTTTAAAATGCAATTATAATTTTACCCAACTTTTGTAGTTAAACATTTAAAAAATATGGTTTTCAAAATTGTTTCAGCGTTGTTAAACTTTGCAATATATTTCAAAATATAACATAAAAAAGTCCAGAATTATAAAAATTTTTAAAATGTTATCACGAAATCAATCTAATATTTTCATTACAAAATATTCTGTATGTATGTTATTAAAATAACTAACAGAAAATATTCTCAAGTTTTCGAAATATTTTGTTTATAATTATAATGAAAAAACAAAATTTAGTTTGATAAAAGTCCTATATATCGACAACTTTACCGGGTTTTTAAAAACAATTGGTAGTTTTCCCATGCGTTTAAAGAAACTGTTGAGAAAATCGAATAACGTGTCAAATAATTACCAACTATTTACAATTTTGTACCGGAACGTAACACTTGTCAAGATCATCCGAACACTTACACCAACAAATTTTCGCTGACAAAACTACAAAAATGTTTAAAAACATATTGTAAAAACAATATATTCCTACATTACTCAGAACTAAAAACCGACAATATAAATTGCGTTATTTAATTGTTTTATATTTATTTATTTCGTAATATATCAATAAACTCTAATATATTTCAATATTGTAACTAATGTTCAATTAACGGACATTTAATCTCTTATGCTACACATGCAGTAGATAAACTAAGAATAAAATTAACGCTCTTTTTAAATAAAATTATTTATGATAGATTACGAAGACAATTTGATTAGAATAGAAAGTTTATAGTTTTTTTTTAGTACGTGAAATTTTTTCTTATTAAAAGCGAATGTGTTTTTAATTTCAAGGTTTCCATTTCTTTTTAATTTGCCAGTAGTTTCTCGTTTACGTTTTTAAGACTAAGTACAAAAGAAATTGTATAAATGACTTTTTAAATGTCATTTAAGTTAATGATTACTAATATTTCGATGTAACTCTTTTCAAAACGCCTACTTGAACGTTCTTAAAAATAATTTATTATTTATTGTGGTAATCTTTCTTTATAATACGAATCATACTGATATATTAATTTATTTAGGTAGAAAAGGATCATTTTCAAGGACCCAACGAAGAGCTCGATTTATCTTGTGAGGCTAGTCTTCTACAAGGACAACTGAAATGGCGAAAAATGATTGTTATTCAATCACTCGCGCAATCGTATACAGAAAATATGTTTCTAGAGAAGTACAGAAACAGCATAAATACGACAAAACCTGGTAAACTTTAAAATTTATATATAATATTATTAATACAGAATATTAATTGGATTTTATTAATAGTGAAACAGCTCTCTATCCTGGTGGCACTATTTGTCATATCGTTCACCCGTATGATTGTACACAAAACGTGACAGAAATACTATATTAACTTTTTATGTATAATATAAAAATATAAAAATATGTATGTACATTAAAATTGTTTTTTGTTCGCGTATCGAAAACATTTAATGACAAAAATATAATAATTTGAAAACATTTTTAAAAAAAGCTCAAACCATTTTGGTTATTTGAACTCAATATGCCAAAATGACTTCTGTTAACTAATTACTTTTGAAAACTTTGTGTTATTATGTCAAATGAACAATTCAACGTATAAATATCCAAAATAATGCATTCACATAGATGAATCATTTTATTTTATTTTTATCCTTTAATACCAATAGGTATACTGTTCGCGGAATTTTACATATAAATTTAAAAAATAACTCGCTACAAAAACTAACGGTATATATCATATAAAAAGTGGTAATTTTTATCATAAACTAACCATTTATGTTTAACTGCCAAGATTTTAAACAAATTTCATTTTGGTTTATATTTTATTCATTATTTAAAGAATATTTACAAATTATTTTCAAAATTATACCTCACACTTTTTAAACAAATAATACAAAGTATTGAATAATAAATAGTTATTCATATTTTTTGCTTAACTATCTAATAAAACTAAATCGGTACATAAATATACTTATTCATTTTTTATTTTCGATGTTCTGTTTATGAATAATTAATGAATTATTACATAAATATTTGACAGTAATAATTTTTCTTGTGATTTAGTAGAAAAGATAAAATCCGAATTTTTAATGACATTAATAAATATATATTCGACAGATGGTGTTATTTAGAAGGAGAATTTAACTCTCATAAATTAAAACTATTTTATAAAACAATTGAGTAAATTATCAAAATTAACTACAGTACCTCTTCACTTGACCTTGTTTTAAATTTAAACGCTTATTATTTGGGAACGTTTAAAAATTAACGTCCGTAAATTCCCGTTAAAATATACTCTTTAAAAATGTATGATTCAAATCACGAAAGTTGATAAATGTTAAAACGAATAAGAAATGGGAGTAAAAATATTAAAATATGAAAAACTATAGAATGGGAAGTGCAAACATTTTCTAAAAACAAAAAAATTGAAAAATAACCATTTCATTTTACCGATATACTGTGTTTACCCTGTTCTTAATAAAAAAAATCATCCTGTATACAGTTAATCCATTAACTGCAGCGAACGTATAACGCACAATATCGAACAACCTACAGATAAATGTACATTAAACAATAGTCAAATAATATGAATAAAGATGAAACACCTAACGATAAGTCTGTCCATATATTAGGTATTATTAAGATTTCACCAACACACGATACAGCAGTATATTTAAATGTAATAACGTATAACACTTGTACATCACAATAATATAAATATAATACTAATCGTAATTACAACAATATTACAAGTGTTTTCAGATTACGCAACTATTTATTTGCACTATACAATCTCTTTCATAAAATTTTTGTCTGTAGGTTTTTTCATTTGTTACACGAAATCGTTAGAATTATTATGGCCTACAGGGTCGGGTTGTTTGTTTTTAGAGACGATCGCAAAAATCTATTACAAGACTTATAAAAAAGTTTTCACGTTTCACTCCAATTTCGTTTACACAGTACACTACGGACAACCTTATAAATTATTTCATAAGTGAAACTTTTTTAATTTCTTACTAGTGAACGTTATAAATATTACGAATGAATGTAATATAATTATTAATTACAACCAATAAATGATTAATGCAATTAGTAATTTATTTTAAATTTTCCAAAAAAAGTAGTCGATTAATTTTTAACTTCTAGAACACAACTTATCAGTTTTACGATCCCCGTCGACTTGACATAAATTATCACATTCACTATACATTTAAAATAAACGCTATAAATTTTCCGGTGAAGCTATCGAGACCTTTAGGACGACATTTATGACGTCTCTATAATTTTGAAATTTGAGAACGAATGTTCACATATTATTTGTGTGAGTAGAAAATTAAGCAAGCACTTATACACTATAAGCAATTATTTGTACTCAATATCAAATACACGTTAAACTTTAAGACCACATGTAAGACGTACGATAAACGCCTATTACAGTATTCGTCTATGTTACATTTTTTTAGTTTATTGGTTTATTCCTTTTCGATAATAATTTTGTCCAAATCATGGTCGTGATATGTATTTATTTTATATTTTAACTGTCGTACCTCAATAAAAGACAATAGTTCTTCTTCGAGTTCACATTATAGTAAACATATATATTGGAAAATTCTTTTTAGTACGGAAATCATTAGTTCTTATATCTTTCAATGTACGAGAATCAAAATATTCTAACTCTGAATATAAACAACAATAAATGCGTTTCTATACTTTTTTTAAATTTTGCCCAACATTTAATTAAACGCTTCTATACGTAAACTATCAAAATCATCAATAACATGAATTCATGTTCAGCAAATTCTCTAGACACGCGTTCCAAAGTGTTTTGCGGTTTTTTAAAAGTTTTGTTTCGACTTTTATATCAATATATCATCTTCTTGGGCTTCCATTGTATTTTTCGATCAATTAACAAAACGTTTAGCCGTCTTCATTTTTAATAGTATAGTTAAAAATAACAACTATTTTTTGAAAGTTAAAGAGCATCATTTTTTGATTTTAAATTAAAATCTACGATTAAAAAAGTTTTACAAAATATAGAAATAATTCAATATATACAAACTTCCTGTTTATTTGGGTAAGGGTAGCCATCAATCCAAATGTCTGAACACTTTGACAATAACATCGTTCTTATTTCTCCATTGAGTTCCCCCTATTCTTGTTAATTTAAGTACACGACTACATTGAATTTCCGAATAAATGACGATGGTCGTCGAAGAAAATAATTTGTATAAAATATAAAAAAATATATAGACGCATTTGTATTTTTATTATAATTTGTTAAAAAATACCACTCGTATACATATTTGTTGCGTTTATATTATCGTTAATAATAAATCAAAACTGTATAACAAAACCTATAGATAATGAAGGTAATCTTAGACAAAATCAATTTATTTCCCAACATTTGAATGTAAATATTATGCGTCTTTGTTTGAATGGGTATAACGTGCATCTTCTCGGTTGCTCGGTAGGCTAAAATGGGCCTGATGTTATATATATACAATACCTATATCTTTAAACACTATTCAATTTGATAAAAATTACGCTCATTTTTTATGTATTAAATTAGTTGCCATATATATGCAATAATTATTTTAAATAAAATTTTAAATATCATATTTAAGTAATATCGGCTTCATTTGATGTTATACTTTGTAATTACGTTTTAAAAATGCGTGTATTCAATAGTTTAAAATATTCGAATGATTCAGATTATTCCAATTTTTAAATTTATACTATCTAAAATTCTATATTATTTTGATCATTGACCATACACAAATAGGTTAAGTATAAATAATTAAATAATACTTATTATGAATATAAGTAAATAATTCACAGGTATATATATATATATATATATGTGTGTGTGTGTGTGTGTGGGTGTGTGTGTGTGTGTGGGT